>ARYC01004269.1:0-45395 GCA_000711775.1 Oxytricha trifallax | reverse complement strand
TTCACAGGCAGGTAATTGGCTTGAAAATGATTATAAAAATGAAAAGTGAATTTCTCATGTCAGCGAGTACTTTTCCAACTAAATCTTATTTTATATAAATTTATAACAAGCCTAAGCATCTGAAAGTCGCTCTTTCTTTGAAGTATTTTTAGAGAAATTTCGGCTGAGTATTATTGGAGAATTTATTGATTTAAATATTTTCAATCATTAAATTGCCTATCTCATCAAAAAAAATGCCAAGATTTGACTTCACAGTCAGGTAATTGGCTTGAAAATGATAATAAAAATGAAAAGTGAATTTCTCATGTCAGCGAGTACTTTCCAACTAATTCTTATTTTATATAAATTAATAACAAGTCTAAGCATCTGAAGTCGCTCTTTCTTTGAAGTATTTTTAGAGAAATTTCGGCTGAGTATTATTTGAGAATTTAATGATTTTATTATTTTTAATCATCAAATGCCTATCTCATCGAGAATATTGCCAAGATTTGACTTCACAGGCAGGTAATTGGCTTGAAAATGATAATAAAAATGAAAAGTGAATTTCACATGTCAGCGAGTGTTTTTCCAACTAAATCTTATTTTATATAAATTTATAACTAGCCTATGCATCTGAAGTCGCTCTTTCTTTGAAGTATTTGTAGTGAAATTTCGGCTGAGAACTATTTTAGAAATTAATGATTTAAATATTTTTAATAATTTAAATGCCTATCTCATAAAGAATATTGCCAAGATTTGAGTTCACTTCAAAACCAAAATTTATTGTTGTTGATGATTTTGCATTCAAGGTGTATCCTTACAGTTATCTACTTAAGAAAAGAATGAGCTGTAGCTATATTAGTTTGCGAACGAATTCTAGATTTTTATAGAGATTTAGAGAAGAGATTGCAAGAACTTGTTTAATCTGAATGGTGTCATTTTAAGCTATGGTTATTATGACTTAATGCTTAAGTAATATGAAATGACTCTGAGAGATTATCTAAATCATAACAGATACCCAGATGAATTGAATTATATACTATCAGAAATTATATAGGGTATAATGGAATTGCATGAACTTGCATATGTTCATAGAGATTTGAAGCCTGAAAATTTTATTATAAACCTCTGCATTTTAGAAGTAGTTGTTATAGATTTCAATAGAGCATTGAGATAAGATATAGTAACCTTAGCAAAGGTTCTTGGGACACCTGGATACTTCTTAATCAGAAAAATGGACTAATGGCTCTTTTTAGTTATATGTATGGGCTATCGGAGCTATTATAATTAGAGAGTGATAAGGAAAGTATAGCTTACTTTGGAACAAAGTTTGAAAAATAATCAATAAGTTAAGCTTAGAAGCATATCAAGTAAGATAAAGTATGCTAGAAATTAAAAAATAGTCGAGATGATAATAATCAGTGCTCCCTCCTATCCAAATTAAAAATTGGATGACATACTTGTGCCACTTCAGAGAGCAAGATTCCAGAGGTATAACAAAGACAAGCAAATAATATTCATTTGAATTAATCCACCTAATATTCATTAAATATACATTAAATTAACATAAAACCTGCGTTTTCTCTACTAAACCCAATAAGCATGAACTATACCCTACAAATCAAAGCATTATAAACCTTACTAATGTGTTTTGGAGTTGTGAGTGCACAATCAAGAAAAGTGTGAATTTGCTAAGAAACTTCCATGAGCAATTTCATAAAGTGCGTGATTTTAAGGGTGCTTTGCTCTTTATTTAATTTATATACCATTGCAGACTAATAATTTTTATTTTAATTCTAGCTTTGTAATTAAAATAAGTTTTTATTTATTTTATTTTTATTCCCATACATTTGAAGATATATTATTCAAAGAATTTTGTAACATTTCTTTTTGCACTCTTTATCTTCATATCTTTAATAAAAGCAATAAATATGTAAATTGATGTAATACCAATTGTACGATAATATTCTCTAATTTATCTATTTTAATCTTTTAAATAAATGAATTTTTGGATAAATAGTATTTAAATTATTTAAATGTATTATTTATTTACCTTTAATAGCTTAATGAATGATTTAATAGAATATAATTTATCTAATTTTAAACTCCTTTTATTAATTCATAAGTTTGAGAGATTAACTTATATTATTAATTAATTATGGTTAAAACAAAATATTTCATTGACGATTATTTAAATTAGATTATTTGATTGCATCATAATAAAAACTATTTGTAATTATTTATAAAAATATATAATAATTTAAATTTTTAATAAGTAAAGAGATTATTTCAAGTAAAACTGTATTTGATCTTATAATAAATCTCTATCACTAATTAAATGTATACCGCACTTTTCAAGAGTATTATCAAAAATAAATTATTTTTGTTTGTTTTGATATATTTGTAATAAATGAACTCTATCTTAAATCATCAATTTAATTATAATTCTTTTCTAGTAAAATTTAAATATATTAATTAAGACAAGATAATATTAATAATGTCTTTTCAGATCTATATTATTATCATAAATATACAATAAAGTTGAAATGTGTTTAATAATATTATGATTCATTTAGTGATAAAATTATCATCACAGTTGGATATTATACTTCAAATATTATTTAAGTTTATATCTTACTATAAAAACAAAACATTATTTTCAAATGGATTATGTTGTTAAATTATTTAGAGATTGACTAAACTTAATAAAAATGTTGTTAAAGTAACTGACTACTAACAATTTAGAAGATTCATATATACTAATTGTTAAAAATCTTTACCTGATTAAAACTTATGTATTTGATTATTCAAAATGCAATAGTAACATGAAAAGAAATTGTTACTAAAAATGATATTCCATTTATATAGTTTAGTCAATAATTTATTAATCTCATATAAATTATAAAATATCTCATAAAATAATTCCACTAACAAATCATATAATCTTGAAGTTACACAACAAAAATAAAAATTAATAAACAGAGTTATTTAATATAAGTTCTAAAAAATTGGATTTTAGTGTTTCATTAATCCTTATATTAATATCAAACATGACCAGGGACCATCCTTCTGAAATGTTAATAGATGTAGAAATAATCTCATAATCCCACAATAAAATAAAAAAGAATAAACTTATTAGAAATATCGTTTCTTCTTTGCGTGGATCTTAACTTCGTAATTGAGAGTTCCCTTTATATATCTTGGACTTAATTACAAAATTCATTCATTTATTTCCCCATCCATTGGTATCCTAATTCATTCTATTGATAGTTTACCATCAGTTATAATAATATTTTAAAAATAAACTATCAATTGGACATGAAATATTCAGTCTAATTTATTACAATTAAACTAGCTTTTGGTAACCAGATAATGTTTATTAGAACTTGTAGAAGTAAATTTATTATAACTTTCCAGTCCTTAAAACTGTTCAATTCACTGTATTTGCTGTCGACTCAACCATGATAGGCAATGATAGTTCCTCTGTTGATTTAAATTATTTAGATTATTGAAGTATTTCAATTTAGAAAGCATTTCAAAAGGTGGGAGACAACGGTTTATTTTTCGAATCACTAGAATACTTCTTGAGTCATTACTGTTAATGGTGCTATAGAAGAACTATTCTTACAAAATTAATAAATTAGGTTAGTATTTATTGTAAAACTAAGTTAATTTAAATAACTCATAAATTAAGAGATCAATAATCCAAAAATAAACTAATTGTTTAAATGTAAATTGAATAAATACATAATTAAATTCAAAAAAGTTGAACATATTAATTTATTCATTATTATTAAGAATATCTAATTGAAAATTAAATTAAATAACCCATATTGTGATCTTCAGGAACTCCAAGCGCTGCTAATAAGGATCATATGACCAATTGGTGTCTGCGTTATCTTCTTCCACTGTTGTTGTTTGAGTTTCCTCTTTTCGGCTTTGCCTTTTTCTTCCTCTGTTATTGACTCTTCTCTCTTATTGTTTCTTTGGTCTTTATTGAATTTGCTTTGTTTGTGGGCTTTGTTGATCATTTGCTTGTTTTCATTCCTCTCTACCATTCTCATGGTGTAGAGGAGGTTTAATGAAGATCCTGAAATTTATCTTGCACTTATTAAGAAACTTTTTTAGTTTGGTTGTTACAAGTTGAATGAGATATACTTTGATAGAGGTGGCTATTCCGAGAAAGACTTTGAGTTCGATTTTCACTTAGTTGTTCTTCACCTCAGTGTCTATTTATGTTTCTATAGTACATCATTTCTACCTTCAGTATTTTTCTCAAAGATTGCTAGGTATTGTTTCAAGAAACTTAGCTAAGAGGTATTGTAGCTTATTGGAGGCTATACCTTAGCTAAACTTCATTTAGAAGTTTCCTCCTACAATTGTAATTGTCAACGCTCTAATTTGAGCGTTTGTATTCTCATGGAAGGAGTCAAGGAAGGAGAGCATCTTTTAATGAGTTAGAATTCGACTTGAGAGTTCGTCTTGAAGTTCATGTCGATGATTCCTTTTTCTTGCTAGAACTTAGTGTCTCAATTAGCGTATGATTTGTCTGGATACTATTGTGCTTCTACTCTATTTTATCTTTTACTAATATAATTAATTATCAAGGATATTATTCAATATTTAATAGTGGAATCTTTATTTAATAATTATTGGAGTTAGTGCGTCACGACTTATTCTTGTAGTTTTTCTCTGAATCAGGAGCGTAATACCTTTGAGGTGGTCGTCCCTATTTGATAAGGAAAGTTTAGAGTTTGCATCTTCTGAGTTGAAGGAAGACCATAAATTCATTGAGTCTTGTCTATGTTACTTTGGATTTATCTGCTTTTTGCATCACATTCCCTAAGTTGTAAGATTCTTCTAGGCGTACTGGATATTGAGGAGAATAATTTCCTGAAGTGATTAGCTTTATAATGTTAAATTTCTCACTCAAAGGTGTATTCAGGGTTAGAGTCTCTTTCTTCCTCTAGTGATTGGGGCGAGGGCGGTGAAAATGACAAGTTCTACTTGCTCTCTGAGCTTATTGTATGATTACTAGTCTCATTTGGAAGGTTAAGCTAGTAGTTCCTTGTCATTTTTTTTGGTTTATGAAGATTAGCTGTCATCATAAAGAACTCAATCAAGTTCCATAGTTCGTTTCTTGCTACCTCGGATGGGTTTTAGATGTTTCTCTACCATAGTTGGCTTGTATAGAGTATTTAAATAGTTTGGGCTTATGAGAATTGTCTTAGTAATGAATACTATGTTCTCTATTTTTTAATAGAACCAATTACTATGATTGAATGTACCATCTCTCCTCTTTAATTGAGTTGAGATTACTTATCTTCTTGGTGGACTTGTAACAACTCAACTTAAAATAAGTTTATATTGAGATTGAATTATTTATTCAAAATTATTAAGAATTCTAATCAGTTTCGGTGTCATCATCTTATTTTACTTTTTTCTTAATCATCAATATAATAATATTAAGAAGTAATGCATTAATTAATTAAAATTGTTTTCTTACAATAAATTATAAAAATAGGGAATTGTCTTCCAATAATTTTTTCTAAAATTACAATTTTATATTAATTCAAAATGAAAAGCTTAATAAAGAAAATCACATATTTGAGAACGCTATTTTATAGCAATAATTGAAATAAAACTTATTCTAGAATTAAACATCAGATAATTTACAAAAATTTATTTGTTTATTATAACAAAAAATCATAAAACATAATAAAAGAAAGAAATATACAGTTGTCTGTTCCATTTATGATTAAATTTTATTATTAATCTCAATTTGAGATATGGTATAGAACAAAACCATAAGTATTTAAATATCTAATAATAAATTGTTAAACTACTCTTAAAAATTGATCACTAAAAATGATTGACTATAGATGTAGCCTTACTTTAATGAAAGTAGGCATATAAACTAACAAGTTATTCATGAAAATATATAATAGATATATTATTATATAAAAGTGCTAATAAACAGTTTCTATATTTATCAATTATTAATATTTATAATTTCATTTTTCTTTAAAAATAAAATCTATTCAATATTCTCATCGTTCACAATCCTTTTTACTCTTATTTACCAGTGAGATAAATCAATCATATAATCATAGTTACATAATTTATACATTACATATTATTTTATATAAACTGAATTCTATAGTATTTTTTGTGACTGATCATGATAAGAACAATCTCTACCCTAAGTCAACTTAGCAAGAAACTCTTTCGAATACTCCAATAAGACTTGATGAAGTGATTCTTTGAGTCAGGTAGTGAAAACATCTATTCTCACTGGAATGGGTCATTTATAGAAACACTGGAACTTAAAAGCAAGAACACAGGATCAATCAAGATATTCATTCCACTTTATTAATTTTATTTTCATTATATATATACATCATGATTAATGTGGTATTTCAATCTATTAATAAGCTCCTAAATCAATGAATACACACTAGTCATCAAACGAACCTGTTAAGCAGTTGCATAGCTGCCTACATCGAAAATACAATTACAGGCTCAATGAAAGATAAAAAGAAGAGGATCTGCTTAAGTTATTGAAAAGACATTTATATCTATTTATTAAATAATATTAACAGTTCTTACAAGATTAAATAATTATTATTGGGAAGTGGTTTAATTGGGAGGAGCACTTGTTTACACTGGAATGATTTAGATATCTTGTAAGTTATCTCTGTCGCTGCCAATCATTCGAAGGATAACCACTTTAACTACTTAATGTGCGTTGAGGAATCAACCAGAGGTAAGTTACTTAGCATCAATCAGACTACTGCATCACATGATTTATCTCTCGATAAAACATCTTTCAACATTAATGATTATTCATAATATATTATTAATAAGTTTGTATTATTTAAATCAAATTACCTCGCTTTTATAATGTGATATAAATGAGGGGGTACTATTTGCAGTAAGCAACTAAAGCAGGGAGTTACGCAGAAAGAACCAGTCTTTGTAATGATTTAATCTGAAATCTTGAAACTCTCAATGATCAACTTCAATGGCTACAGTGTATAAATAATAAAATATATTTATTAAAAATAAAATAATTATTATATCATTAATTCTATATAAGGAAAACTAATTTAATATGTTTTCACTGGGAAAATACCATTTGATATGTTGAAAATGTAGTGGCAAATGGGCTCATTGTATATGCTCTTCCAAACAGCTTTTTATACATAATTAGTTCATTTATATATTTACTTTTTCTGGCAGTTTTATGTTAAATCAAACCATTTTAAATAACAGAATGATATAAAACATTCTTATAACATTGAAAATAGTGAATAAAGCTTAATTACAGTTACCTCCTCACTGTCAGCTTCTCTCATGAAGTCATACCTTTCAATCACTATCTTCTCTGACTTTTTTATATAAACACCAGAGCCTTGAGTGGTTTGGAACCAGTAATCACTTTATTCGTCCATTTCGTTATCCTTGTCTGTCCTACTGAGGAGTTAAATATGGTCTAGGTTGCTGAATTTGTAGATGAGCATGTAATAAATATCCATCAAGATGGAGAAAACACATTATAATCTGCCATATAATGATATAGTGTTTATAATTTTAAACTCGATATCTACATCCTAATTTACTAAATTAAAAGAATAGAATAGGATACTAATAGATAAGTTTGAAATCATTTATGTAGCAGGTGTTGAAACGAAATGTTTTCATTATAATTAAAATAGAAAGTATAAATATATAGAGTAATAATAATTTAAATCAATTATGAGAAGCGAGGTGGCCCCATACTATAAAATGTTTACTTAAAGTCACAACATCTTTATAAAATAAGAACTTTAAGCTAACTCATTTATTTACTCCATTTGGTTGGTTTTTTTCTTTCTGGTCTTCTTCATCTGAATTCTCTCTTTACTTCTTGGATTTCCTCAGTTTTTTATTCTGAATTTTCTACTTTAAATTTCCATTTAGCCTGTAGAATAAGGTTTTGCGAAGAATTAGAATTCAAAACTGGCATTATAAATTGAGGATATTACTGACTTAGCTTGCATTTAACGCTGTAATAACATATAAACTATATCAAATTTCATGAATGATTATTAGGTTGAGGTCTATGTGTTTAAATTTCACTGTATTTATTAGCATTTGAAACTCTTCAAGTTGGATCATATTAATACATTTTATTAATGCACTCTAGCCTTTTTGGTAAATCAAGCTTTTAAACCAATGTTCAAGTTCTTTACTTTCTGGAAAACCGATGATAAATTTCATGTCAATCACTACTATATTTAAATTACCTATGTTATTCAGTATACTTAAATAGCTTCTGTCATTTTATTTTTTCTGATTATTATTGTTGTGAGTTGTGTAGACAGTTCTTTTTTTAATAGATATTAGAGATTTACTCCTTTCACATCTAGAATAAACTTAATCTTGGGTAAGAGTAACCCTAGGAACTCATTTTATATGTAGATAGTATATAATATTACTATAATTATAGACTTTAGTAGGACTTACTTTTAATATAAATTTAATTGATTAAATTGTCTATTAATGTTCACCTTTAATTTAGCCGAATTATCACAAAAAGTCACGTATTTATTTCTTATAGCTCTATTGTATAAAGAAGCTTATTTGTAGTAATATGGATCACTTGAATCTTCTTTATTAGTCTAATTGCCTGTTTCCTTTTCAATTGAGCCATCATCACTTTAATTAGCTTGTTTGGTTAGCTTTGATCTTGTCAAGTTTTACTTGGTAAATAAAATTCATTAGCACCGCAAAACCTTCAGGTTACCATCGTACGTTTTAGATATCTTCTTAGATTTGGTTTGTAGCTGCAACTGTCTTTTTAGTAGAAGGATTTAGAATAGTTAGGTTGTTCTAATTTGTCAGTTCTAGCATTTCAAAAGTTAAGCTTGCTGTTAATATTTATAATTCTTGTGAATTGTGTTGTGAAAGAGGCCAATAATGAAAAGCTTGTTTAAAAGGTCGTATACAAGTCAACTTTTATATATTCGTGAAGATTCTTTATGGATCAGCTATTGCTAGTCAATTAATTTGTGATCCTCATTCGTTTTGAAATCCGCTGCTTGATATTAAGCCAATGAGTTATTCTAAATAATGTTCTTTGTGTTCGTTGGTGAGTACATTTTACTGTGTTTAATATTGTTTAATACGATATAATAATATTTATAATTAAATTAAAGAAAAACATTGATTTATAGTGTATTATACATTTTCAAGCAATTTCAAATTCCAACTAAAAGAATCTATAAAAGTACCACTTATAATTTAAAATGAATATTACAAGCAATTTATTGGTAATTACATAAATATATAAAATACAATAATTAAATGATCAAAGTTGATCATTGACAAATATACTATTAAATGATAGTGCTGCAATTTCAAACTAGTTTTCATCAACATTACCAAAGCAATCAGAAGCAAGCATGTTAGATAACTCAGTGAGCTTGGCAATCACAGCTATTATTCATCATAATAAAGCAGGTTTGTCAATCAGCGCATCACCTAGCAAAAACAAACATAACCAAATTATAAAAGCATTAATTTTTATATCATTATCATATAAATAAAATAATATATTAGTAAAGTAGTTTGGTTATAATTTGATTAAACATATCCATCCACTCCATCTCTAGACAATCAACTACTCAGAGTTACTGCTGATGAAATCACTCTGAGTCTGTGGCAAACTGAAGCATATCCAAGAAGCACTATTTAAACATTCATATAATTCTAAATTCATGCAATTTTAAATAACGAGTTAAACATTTTTATGGAAGATATAAAGGACAATACATTCCAGTGACAAATGAGACTAGTTGTTGAGGGCATTACTACCCTCCAAGGAAAGATCAAGTCATTCATTGAAGACATCAATGCCTAGAGTAGTGAGATACTCACACTTGAACAAAAGCCAGACATCAAACTGAGTGAGAAAACGAAAGACTATTTGAAAATTTAATTGAGTTGCATAGCATAAATTGGATAATAGTTTAGAATGAAGATGACGAAGAACAAGGTATTTACATTATTTAAAGTATTCTAATCTTATAGCTATAAGACATAAATAACTCTTAAACAAACATTGAAAATATAAAAGTGAAAAATTTATAAGATAATGAGAAATAAACTGAATTATATGATAGAGTGGCTTATAGGTTTGAATAGAGGGAAAGTCATTTATTAGCAAAAATGAAGGCAGATATCAATAATCCAGAAGAAGAACCAGACAGTGTTTGACGAATTGACAGACATTAAATTACTAACTTATATATAAAAAGCCTGCAAAAATGCATAATATTTTATATGATTGACAGAAATAATTAATCCAAATACATATAAAAAGGGCAGGACAATTATATCTTGTTCATATGTTTATTTAACTTTATAAATTAATACATAAAAGGATAAAAGGATTTTATCTGATTGGTTCAACATTATTTTATCTCAACCAATTTCAAGTTTAAAATTAACTTCAAGAAATAAACTATTTTTCATTTAAATCAATTTCTTTACAAATTATAATTGTGATATAAATCTTATTCCAGTAAAATGAGTCCAAATGAATATATAATAAATACAATTCATTAATATTCATAATTTTATTTGCCATTTATGTAATTTACATACGTCAAAGTGGTGATTTCTTGCTTTCAAAATGAGATTGATGAAAAACTGCATTAAGAAGGAGAGTGAAATTATCATGCTAGTATGAGTGGAGGAGAATCAACAGCATTCTATTAATATGAGGAAGTTTACTCAATAAGTAAGTCTTTTGAGGATTAAACAAATCAAAATATTTTAACTATTACTATAGATTAATACAAAGACTTTAAATTTTAAATCTTATAGAAAATCTTATGCATATAAATTAACAAAGTTAAAATTAAGATTGATGTTTTTATAATGTAAATCAATCATATTTTTGAGAATTTACAAAGGTAAAAGAAAATCTCCTTTACTTTTTATGGCGGGACATAATCATTTCTACTGTCTCAAAACATCAAATTCAATTTCATTAATGATATAAAAAAAGTCAAACAAATTATTAAACCTCTTCATCAACAATTTGCAAATTAAATCAAATGTTTAAGAATACCATCTCAAAAAGTATCGCTATCAATAGATTATCTTAATCAATTTAACTATTAAAAGTTGATTACATTAATTTTTCATTAACTGTAAATAACTTCTAGAATTATTATCCAGCATTTATAATGAATTGAACATTTATTATTATTATTATTATTATTATTATTATTATTATTATTATTATTATTATTATTATTATTATTATTATTATTATTATTATTATTATTATTATTATTATTATTATTATTATTATTATTATCATTACTTAATCACTAGAATGTTAATTACTATATAAACGAATAAGTCATACATAATCAATTTCTTTATCGATTACTAACTTTTAATTTATTTTAAGCATGAATTAAAAGAAGACCCTGAAATTCATTTATTTCATTTTTCAAGCATTACTTTCATTATAATATTGAGTCCTTTGAGTTCAAGAAGAAGCCATTAGACTTGTTAAAAGCAAACAACATGATAAATTGTTGGCAATTTTAAGGAAAAAGAAAAGATTACTACAAATTGTTGAAAATACGTTCCTAAATATTTATCGAAACCTAGCAATTGCCTAATTTCTATGTTGTGATCAAGCAATCAACTCTGTCACATTTTGATTGTTTAACTAAAGCCACTTATTTTTAAACATTTTTCAGAAAAGAGATAAGTGTTATTTTAAATATATTCTTGGTTACTACTTTTCCAATGTGTTTGCATGTTTAAATGTTAAAATTGTTAAATTTATTGAAATTATTCATTAGCATGCCACTGCATATATTTAATTTTGATGAGTAAATTTGGTTGAATCTGATTATAGTTATTTTTTTAGTATATAGTTAAATTGTTTAACTTGAATTTAATCTATATTAACATATAAGTTATGTATTTAATTAGTTTCAATTATGTTATTTATTTAAGCTTTTACAATAAAGAAAATACTTTATGTCTAATTTATGAATTTATTTAATATTTTTATGAATATCTTATAAAAATTAAGAGCATTAATTACTATTATCAAATATGATCTTATCTGTAATTTTATTTTGGTATATATTTTTTATACTAAGAGTTAAAGATTAAATATGATTATTTATAATTTTCAATTCTATATTAAGTTCAAGAATAATATGGACTCTCTTAACTTAACTATAATATCTTTAATATTGCTATTGATAATATCTTCATTATCTTCTATATCAATTCACCTTGAAATATTTAAGACAAGGTTAATGATAAATATAAATTACTTGCCAAAATAGGAATAATATGTTAAATACAGTTTAAAATTTCCAGTAGGAAATTGGCAAAATATCCCATCAACACCATTAATATTAAAAAGAAAATTAATTTAAAAATAGAGTCTTTAATCAATATTTGCCAATCCATAAGATAGCTTAAAAGATTGCAAAGTAAACTTTTATTTCATTAATAAGTACAATCTTATACTTAATTTATTATTTAAGATAGACTTTTCATTCTAAAGTGAGTTTTTTTATGAATTTAATTTATAAACGTTATTAATTACAAACAACAGTCTGTTTGTAATTTTAGGAAGAGGCAAATTTCTAAAAATATTGCATGGAAAGTTTATTTTTAGAAAAGTTTCCACTTTCCTTTTTATTAAAAGATTACACATTGACTTAAATAAAATAATCTGTGTAATATTTACTCTAAAACTGAACAAAATTACTAGTGAATTCTTACATTAATTCGCTTGATAATACTATATTTTTTAATTTTTTATAATATTATTTGAAAATAAAAGTATGATAAATTTTCTGGATTCTTATCAAGTGTTTAAAAAATTTGATTAAAAATAATTTAATTACAATATCATTTAATGCAATATATTCATTCAGACAAGATATTAAAATATCTAATATTTGAATGCTGTGACTTAATTTAGTTTTGAAAAGTAAATAATACTTTTATTAAACAACTTATTAAATAAATACTATAAGTTTTATCACATTTATTACGAATTAATTTATAATGCCGAATCATTTACAAATCTTAATTTGAATTGTAAAAAGTCAGAGTTGTATAGAGTAATGTTCTAGATACAATATAGTAAAGACAGATCATTTAGTATTATGAATATATTACTCATGATCTGATAACTATATTTACATATATCGATAATTTAACATGGAGTTTTTAAAACTCTAAAAAGCTATTGATAAAATACATACAAAATTAATAAATATTTAGAAATAATAGCTAATTTATACTAAATATAAAATTATATAATAACTCAATTTGAAGTTTGATAAATTCGATAAAGTATTAAAATATATGTGTTTGATAATTTAGTCCAAAAGTTCTAAAGATATAGCAAAATAATTAAGAATATATTCAAAATAATGATTAATCTAATATTTAAATTAATCGTTGAATTCCAAGAATGAAAAAAATAGGGAATAAATAAATAAATAAAAATAAAATTTATTTAAATTTAATTTTAAGATAATAAGATGGAAAAATTAATTATCTATCTAACATTAAAAATAACAATAAAAATTATAATAAATTAAAAAATAATTGAAGAAAATTAAAGATATGATAAAAAAATAAAATTGAAATAATAAATAAATAAACGGATAAAAATCATAAAAATAAGATATTATAGTAATTAACTAAATAATAAAATAAAAGAAAAGAAATTAAAAGAAAAATACAATATTAATTAAGTAAATACATTGCCTAAAATAGGCAATGTGAAGAGAAGTGTAAATTTGTTCAAAAATGTCCAAGACCAATTTCATAAAGTCAACTGTTGAAGGGTGAAGGATTACTTTAAAAATTTTTGTTTTATGTTTTTCCTGCTAATTAATAAATTCTGCATACTCACGACCCTAGGAAGCTAGGATGAAGATTGGTGTTGGCAAATGTTCGATTTTGAGAATTCATAATTTATAAGAAGTAAACTTTTGGGGGGGGAAGTTTCCTGCACTGGTTTATGATAAAAAAAAATTTTAGGGAAGTTTCCTGCACTTTTTTAAATTTTATATTTTTTTTATTTTTTTTATTAAATTTATCTTTATGATAACTATCAACCAACTTCAGGACTAATTTTATTGTTATAATTATACTTTAATTTATTAATCAATAGTCAATGTCTTTCTTCAGATTCCAAAAACTCTGACATTTTTCATATGATATATGTAGGTTATGTCTCTTTAATTTTATATTGCTTTACCATAGTAATTTCTAATATTGTATCCAATTGTTAGTGAAATTCTGATTTAATTTATCTTGTTCTTACTATGATATATAATGTTATACTATATTTTCTCGAACTACATAATGATGAATAACATGCTCTGAATATTTAATGGGTCATAAAAATATTAAATTTGTAAATTTATGTAAAATTTATTAAATTTAACATAAATAAAAAAAACAGTGCAGGAAACTTCCTCGAGTGCAGGAAATTTCCCCCCCCCAAACTTTTAATTAATATATAATGTTTTATAAATAAAATTTAAATATATTACTCTTTAAAAAAAATTGATATCTTAATAAAATGTTTCATCTTTCTCTTCATTTTCATCGAAGTTGATTTGCATTTGATTGAATACATCCAAGTTTTCTCTCTCAGAATTCGCATTTCCTATATATATAAGGTATTATTGACTGATATGCATATACAGTAATG
Organism: Oxytricha trifallax; assembly: GCA_000711775.1. Lineage (NCBI taxonomy): Eukaryota > Ciliophora > Spirotrichea > Sporadotrichida > Oxytrichidae > Oxytricha > Oxytricha trifallax. The sequence continues at coordinate 30,649 of ARYC01004269.1, read as the reverse complement.
TGTACAACTTTAGCATGGAGTAATTAAATAGCCTATCTGAGAATTATTCTAAAAACTTTTGTTTAAGTCGTGATTTTAGCTAATGTCACAAAATAGTATGATTGCTTTAACTATTTACTCTTGGTTTTGTATATAGATACTCCTTTTGATGTAATTGTATTATTTTTGCAGTTACAAAATGACCTATCTAGTTACCATCAATAATGTATATAGGTTTACCTAGAGGATCATTAACATACAGACCTAAGAATCATGATATTAAAAATTTCGAAGCTCTTCTTGTGAAATATTTTCAAAATTCCGTCCATAGAAAAATACTTATTCATTCTAGCTAAAATTACTCAGGGAATAGCAGTATACTACGGATCTTGTTATTGTAGAAATACATTTGATTTGGGATATTAATATGAAATTATATAATTAAAATACTAAAATATTTGCTGTTAACTCTCTGGAAACCTAGACAAAATGGTGCTTGTTCGAAAGAGAATTCAAAATTAGAGAGACTTTACTAATCATTATTTTTATAACTAGATGAATAACTTAATAATACAGACTTTATAATAAAAAGTTAAATAATAAATCATGAAAATACAAGATGTTCCAGAGACAATTCAAAAGGCTATATTATTGATTAGGTTTCATACATAAAATCCAGATAAATAATCTTCTGTTTTTGAGATATACTCAAATATATCAAAAGTCCTTAATTTATCAAAAAATCAAATCAGATAGGTTTGCCTCAACGCTCTAGAATGCTAAAACCTTAAACCTCCCTCCAAAATTATGAATAATTTAATAACTAACTGACGAATAGCTAGACTCTATAACTTCGTAATCATAATTATAAAAGTTTCAGTATTTATCAATAACTAAGAGAACTGAGCTTTTTAACTAAAAGTTTTAAGATTTAAGATTATTTAACGCAACCTACAAATCAATTTTAAGAAAGTATGGAATAAAATATAAAGTCGTCAAGAAAAAATATCAATTTTCAAAAATGAAGTTAAGAAATATTCATCAAGAAAGAATAATTAAGTTTAATTAACTATTAGAATTCTCATAATCCAGAAAAAAAAATTATTTACATAGGTGAAATAATTTTCAAGCCTTTTAGTTAACAATACAGGGCATGGTCTAACAGATATTAAAATGTACAACTATAATAATTAGAAATATAGCATGTCACTATCGCTGCAATAGTATGCATTACCTACGATTATGGACTAGAGTATTATTATACTAAAGAAATTCTATTAATAAATAAGATTTTATTGATTGTTTAAGAGGCCTATCAAACTTCAACTAAAACAGAGAAGTAGTTCTATTTATGGATAACCATAAAATCTACAGATCTTTTGAAGTAAAATAATTAGGTTAATAAATAAATTGGCAAATATTGTTTAATGCACCATACTCTTCTGAATTCCATTGTATAGAAGAAATGTTCTCAATAGTAAAAAGAAGATATAGAGAATTATTACAAAAATTAAACTACAGATTTCAAAGAGCAGGCACTTTGATTTAATCAATGATTCAATAGAACATATATCTAAAATTTAAATATAAAATATAATTAATAGATAATTTGCGTTGATGGAGAATTATATATATAAGAAAATAATTAAGAGTGATTTCATAATTTATTAAAATAAGAATTAATTTAAAGTTAATTATCAAATATTAAATCTAAGTCTTTTTGTGTCTTGGCTACTTTCCTCAATGCGTTGATCTTCCTGTGACATTGGAAAATTTTCTTAATTTACTTTAATGTATTATTTTTATATTTCATAATTCTTTCTTTTCTATTTTTAATGCCTAATCGCCTTCGATTACACTTTGAGCAAAGCGGTTCCTCTTCATTTCTGCCTTATTTATATAATTTAGTAATAATGTAATTTCATACTTGTGAAAAATGGTTCTTATTAAATAGCATTGAAAATCTCATTTTTAATTGAAATTGCTTATAATGACTAAAAGTCAACCTATTTTTAATTTCTTAATCTGTTTTAAGCTATAACTAACTCTTTTAAATAAGAAGTTCCCAGAGTACCTATTACTTTAAAAAAATATCTTTCTGGTAGGTGTTTAGAATTTGGGTAATAGTTCAAGTGTCTGATAATGTCATTGTCATTTTTGACTTAATCCAATATATTTTATATTTTGAGTTCGGGATAATGGGGAACTTCAATGTCCTTGACCTCTTACTATTTATCAGGAATTTTTATCCTTATAAAAATCTCGAATAAATCTCATTGAAGTATTCTTGTACTCTGATAAACAGTATCCCACTAAGTTTTTATAATCATAAATAATCTTACTATGAAATTATAAGAATGCATACCAATCGTATTTGGATGTTAATTTACCTTCAAATACTCTAGCATTTACTGCTTAAGTGTTTTCCATCCTTAATCTTAGAATAATATCAAAATCTATCAAGGTTAATTGCTAAGTTAATAATTGAAATTATGAATTATTTGATTTACATGATAGAATGTTCTTTTATAGTAATTTAAGTATAATTTTTGGATATAAATTAATGCAATGTTGCCTAAAATAGATCAGCCTTTGAATCATGAATTTGAGTTTTTGCAATTAGACTTTGATATAATTCTATAAATAATTCTATAAAATAAAATTTTGAATCATGAATTCAATAATATTATACCCCATTATTATACGTTTAAAATATATATAAATAGAAAGCAATAGTGGAAGTAAGAGTTGTTTATAGATTATGAAAATAATTAATTAATCCCATACTTATATCATTAAGTTTTCTAAAACGAACAAGATTATTAAGTAATTTTGTAAATATAGTGTTAAAAATGAAATTGATGAAAATTATGATTGTGATAATTATAATATTTAATTATATGAGTTTCACTAATGTTAAATCAGTGAAATGCATTTCATTAATCAAATATTAGTGAAATTCATATATAAAATTATTATAAATACTAATTTTTTATCTAGACTATCAAAGTTTACCTTCTACACTCAAAGTTTTAATAAATAAAATAATGTTCAAGACTCATAGAATTCAGAAATTAACTCAACAGCAAACAATGATTAATGCCAATCAAAATAAATACAACAATCTTAACGATATAGATGATAATGAAGTAACTGAGGAAAAATTCATAAAATGGTATAAGCAGGTAGGCAAAGACAGTACCAATACTGAGAGACCCAAATTATTAATAAGTTGTGAAATCTGCAAGAAAGTTAAGACACCATCATAGTTCAATTTATGCCAATTTTGACATAAAAATAAATAAATTACTAGAATTAGATTCAATAAATAAAACAATAAATACTTCTGCGAGATCAACAATTGCAATTTTGTGTCTTGCTCAGAAAGGATTAAACTGACTACTCATATACTAACTCATACCAAAGAATAATTACAGTTAATTGGGATAGAGCCTGAGGTAAGTATTAAAATTATTATAATTAATTTAGTTGTTGAAACAACCAAAGGTCAGAGACGCCATGAAATCAGTTGTGAAATTAATAAAAACATAAAAATAAATTGACTATTTTGACACATTTAAAGAATAACTAATTGATCAAGAGAATTAATAATAAAACGATAATCTCGAGCAGCAAATTGAAATAAGAACTAAACTGAATGACAACCTTGACCATTAGAATTAACAAGACAACTCAAACAACTCAAAATATTTTCAAATATAAAATGAAAATCTTTTTAAAGAATTGGTTTACTTAATTAAGGAGGCTAAAGAAGTAGGAATTTTTATTGAGAATCTTTCAACAAGGGAAAAATAATTATATAATGAGTACAAAACAAAGTATTTCATAAATATAACATTAACAATCTTAAGTTCAATTCAGCCAAACTATAAAAATTATGGGATGAATTAAAATACCAAAAACTAGGTTTACAACTAGATTTAAAGTATTAAAACTTAATTTATGGAATGAAAATTTAAGAAGATAATTTAATTATAATAACTAGGCACCATGAGACCAACTCTAAGTAGATTTTAAAAGAAAAGTATGATTAATAATAATTATACTTAACATTGCTTGGAATATTATAAGGAATTTAAGAATTACATGAAAACTAAATTTGCCATAGAGATATTAAGCCAGAAAACATTCTTGTATAATTATACCCTGATTATATGGTATTTATAGGAAATTATAATTTTGCTGCATTTTTGAAGACAAGACAGCAACAAAACCCAATAATTTAAATAACTATATTAATAATAAATTGGATATTAAGAATGCTTCAATTTTTGGGGATATTTATGCATTCGCATTGATAATTCTTGAGACTGTATGTGATAAGGACTAGTTCAAACAATTGATAAAAAAGAAACAATAAATTAAGACAAATTTATTAAAATTCTTAAAACCAAAAAAAATAGCATCTGAGCTTTGAGCTTTACTAAATAGAATATCTGTTAAGGAAGATTTAACTGTAAACATTTAAGACTTTAAGGACTCTTTGGTAAGTCATTTTAATATCAGATGATAATTAATTTTAATAATAATTTCAACTGAAATTGCATCTTATGAATGGCGGTACCCCTCTATCGCATTCAAAACCCCAAAACCCCTTAATGAGGTTTATAAGTGCTTTGATATGTAGGGAATTTGTTCGGGGTTGGGGTTATTAATAGGTTTCAATGTGAAATCTATAGTAAATGTATTTAATTTAATCACTCAAAATACACTTTTGGATCATATGGGAGAGGTCTGAAGTTTATCTTACTTAACCACAACTCTATCTGCTCTTTTGTTATGTCTGATCTTGAGTTTGGTTTTATTATTATTTATTCTGCAATTTGTTTCATTGATTGAGACTCTCGTTTTGTCAATTAATTGCTTTATTTTTTGCCTTGCATCCTTCTCGAACCTTGCAGATTAGTAATCGTTGCGAGGCATATCGCACTCTATTATTATTGCTGCTAAAGCCCACACATCCCACTGTAAGTCTCCATCCCTCCAGTCTTTCTTTCTGGATAATAGCCTGACGTTCCCATTACACATCCAAGCCTTGATAATTCCACTCTTAAGGTTCTGTTGAAATCAATAATTATTACTGTTACTGGTGAAAAGTTCAAAATTATATTCTCAGGCTTGAGATCTCTGTGAACAAAGCCTAACTTATGAAGCTCTTTGATACCTTGTATAGCTTAGGTTGATATTAATGCAAGCTATCTATGATTTCTTTGATCAGTTATGAAATCTCTGAGTGTCATTTCAAAGAGTGGTTATCTGAAAGCTACATGATCTTTGGCTAAGAGAACAGCAACTAGCTTTATTAAGTATTTGCACTCTTTAAACTAAGCCTGAGTGAGTACTTAATATTCATTAGTAAACTCCATTTAATATTTATCATCACTAAGGAGATAATTAAAAGGATATACCTTGTAAGCATACTGATGATCCTTAATAACTTTCTTGTCATAGGAGTCCTCTAGAATTAGGTAGCTTTAGAGAGAATATATAAATCAATCTATGCAAGTACTGTAATTTTCTTGTATTATATTTTAATCATGATTTTAGTGACCTCTGATGCTAAGAGGTTGCGTGCAATCCTCACATCCTCTAATTCGCTTGCTTGTTAAAGCTCAGCAACTTAAGAAGCCTCCCTTGCTTTTCTTTTGTTGAGCAACTTTAGTTGAGTGTCTAAATCTTCAACTTCTATTTCTTTCTAGTGGGCTTTTAAAAGTTGCTTCTTTAAGTCTCTTATATGAGCACACTGCTTATGGCACTCAAAGCAATCATACTTTCCATCAACTTTGTCGTGCTTTAAGTAGACAGTAGTCTTAGCTTCCTTATGGACCTTCATATGCCTGTACCAGCTCGATTTATGAGTGAAGTCTCTTTCACACTTCTCACAAAAATACTTAAACTTCCTCTGCTTACATTGAAATTTCATTTCTAACTTTCTCCTCCTTTCTGTCTCCCACATACTTGTTTGCCATTTATTTTCTATTATTAATTTCTATTTTAATAACAGATACCTCAAGTGATAGCTCTGGTAGTTCTTTATGAAGTTCATCTCGCAGCTTTCACACTTTTTATTGCTGCCAAAGGTAAGTCTCATTTATTTTGATGGAAGTGTTGTTGTTTTTCTTAAAATGTTAGCGCTCATATCTAAATTTGAATTTAAAATTATAAAACTGCCTCTATAACTGAGAGCTTATATGAGAGCTTTGCAAGCCTACAAGTTTCAAGGGAAGTTTTTAGAGTATTAGCGAAGAAAAATGAGCGCTAAGAGACGATCCAGCTCTAAATATGGGTGAGGAAGTAACCATTTTTACTTTCAATAATAAGTTGATTATAGTACGTACCGATTTAGGAGGTGCACCTAATTAAGTACGTACTGCTTTAGGAGGTATTTTGTGATTTTATGATTAAAATTAGGGTGCTCCTAATAAAGTACTAGCATTAATTAATGCTCCTAATTAAGTACTAGCATTTTAGGAGCTGCTCCTAATTAAGTATATACCAATTTAAATTTAAAATTTGGAACTATAACAGTAGAAATTGATATCAATCTCTCAAGTTTGAAACCTGTTCTCTAAACCTTCTCCATATCCTTTTTAGAGGTTGACTACTATAGGATGCCCATATTTAATAGTAAGTTTTACAGAGGTATATAATTGAAAACAATAGACTTAAATTTGAATATCATTTCTTAGATCTGTAAACAAGATGGAGTCATTGAATGATGCAATGAAAAGAGTGCAAGCACAAGAATTGATTCAAAGATTTAGAAGCAAGGAGGATTTTCATCGCTAACTGGTGCAGCAAGGTAATGAACTCATAGTAGCTAATCTTTATTCTGTAGTTGGTTTGTTCCTGCCAACGAGAGAAGGTACTAAAATTTCATTTCTAAAAGCTATACTCTGCGTAGAGAAGAAAGCTTTGAAAACTTAAGATGTGAAGTTTGCAGAGATTCCAAACTATCCAGAAATCTCTGTGACAAACTTATATGATGATGCTATGAACGACCCAGAGGTTTCGCTGTACCTGCCTACTAAGAAGCAGTTGTCAAATAAACTACCTGAAAGAAACTATTTCTTTGGCATACTTGCAACAATCAAAGGTGATTACTTGAAAGAAATTATCCAAGAATCTAATAAGAAAAGGTACAGCATCTCTTCAGAAGATAAGGACAAACAAGAGATCAAGATAAGTGAGTGCTGGCTATCAGAGCTGCAGAAGCACCCTTATATTTCAAGTAAGATTTGTAGCTTAACTCTTTAGAAAAATCTGGTACTGGCATCTTTTTGATGAAGGAATAGAGCAAGCTTCACAGAGAGCGAAAGTCGCAGACAAAGTATGAAGTTAGCAAGAGACTTTATTCAAATATTTAGCCTCCAGAGTCAATGAACATAGATGCTGGAGCTGGCAGCAAGAGAAGAAACCTAGGCCCAAGCAAGCCTTAAGAAGAAGAAATGAAAGAGAAGCCAGCTCTCACGAAAGAGTTTTAAATGTGACTTAAATATTCATTAACTTAACAACAAAACTTATTTATATACATTCAATCTCCCTTCTTTAGCACAATTTTATGCCTACTAATTATCTACTCTCTTCGCTGAGCTTTTAATAAAGTCTACAGTATCGATAGGTAGGTCATGCATCAAGTGGTATAGCAGCAGTTTCTTGTAATGACCTTTTAATATACCCCAGTAGAACTCAATTCCATTAAACTATGGACTGTAAGGTACGTTGAACACTGGCGTTATTCTAAGTTGTCCATAACTCTTCCTTATTTCTTTAGTCTTATGAACAGAAAGATTATCAACAAACAGTATAATCTCTTATACAGGGTAATTCTCTCTCAGCTGTTCTAAAAACTTTATATACTGCTCTGTCTTAATAGAGCGAGGATGAATAACATAAGTTTCTAAACCAGTATCTTCACTAATTCCTCCAAGAATTGCCATTGTTTATACCTTAACATTTTAGTCATATACTTCTATGTTGCTATGCCTCTTATACCAAGACTTCTAGATGAAAGTGTTGAATGTAAACGCAGCCTCGTCAGCATGAATAAATTTAATATTATACTATTAGGCTCTCTGCATTTAATTATAAATATAATTAAGGTTATTGTTGTAAAATGGCAGAGAGAAATCAATCACTCTCTTGATACGATTCACACCTTTGTAAGAGATACCATTTCGTTTATAGATGTTGACTATAGACAAAGTAGAGATCTTCAAATCAGAGAATTGACGATGAAACATAGTAGCTCGTTGGTCTAAAGAGAAGTGAGCCCAATACTTCAAAGTTTTCTCATTAATAAGATATTCAAAATACTTTAAGAGAAACTTTTACTTCCTCTTAGGCTTAGAATTTTGCTACTATTGCTTTAATTATACAGCTTTCAAGCAGTGAGAGCGAACAGTTGATGGACTACGCTTTAAGAGCAGTGCAATAGACTTATAGTTCAGTACTGGTTTGACTTATTCACTATACATATCACATCCATAACGCAGTTTAAACACTAAATCTATATACTCTTCATCATAAATAGACCCCAAAAGCTTGCTATTTTTGTCTCGCATTTAATTAATAACCCCAACCCCTAACAAATTCCCTACAAATCAAAGCACTTATAAACCTCATTAAGGGGTTTTGGGGTTATGATTCCAGGACTGAGATAACTCGACTTTAATTTTGGCATTAAAATCAACTAAACAAATCACCAAAAATTAAAGTCGAGTTATCTCCGTCCAGGAATGCGATAGAGGAGTACTGCCATTAGTAAAGTCCAGTTGATTTTAAATTCTATTTCGAACAAGTTCCATTTTGTCTAGGTTTCCAGAGAGTTAACTGCAAAGATTTCGATATTTTAATTATTTAATTTCATATTAATTTCTAATGTATTCCTAAAATACTATTTTGGGAAGCGTATATAAAAAGTAACGTACCCTTATACATTATAAAAAGTTTTAAGCCTAATTGTTTTAGATAAAATTTACTCCCCAAAATATATCTCAGTATATTAAGACATTTTTTGCAGCTGATCTCTTTTTATTATTCTACAATCGCAAGCTTATTTCTGTGATATTAAAACGTGCAAATATATCCTAAAGTGAAAAATCAATATGGGATTAATTTGACCAAGCTCGAGATTATTAGTGTAGTATACTAATCTAGCACAAGGATGAGAATATTAATCAGTTTGAAATATGAGAAAATGAAATGAAAAAATTAGTAAAGTCAGAGTTTTAATCATATTAATTTTACTCAAAGAACCTTGAATCATTTTTATGAGTGATTTCAAATGCTTATTATATTTTATTACGGCTGTGTTAAACAAGTGTCAATTAAATTTAAGACAAGTATTCTTTGCCATATTTGATAAAAATAAACAAATATATACATATTAATTTGTTCTATAATTTTGTTAGATAAAATGATATAGAATACTAAAGTAGTCATAAACTGTCTATTGAAAAATAAAATTTCTATAAAGAAGCCCTCAGGAAATAATATATTTATCATAACAATAACTTTATAATGTGGATTTATGTCAAAATTGAAGAAAAAATAAAGGGAATTTAGAAATTTCAAATAATTCACTTTAATATTTATTACTGTTCATATGTAAAGTACTAGATCTATTAACTGAAAGTTTATAAGTATCTTTTGCTAAATTTATAGCGTGGTATTCTTTTAAAAATTAAAATAATATAATTAATTAAATTGTAAATAATCACAACTCTTAGAGCAATTTTTTAAATATTTGAGGAATTTTGATACTTACTAATTTTTTAGTAGCAGATAAAGCCTATAAACTTCAGTGGTTTACATATTTTGATTTAAAATTTAACAATAACTAGTCAGATAAACACAGATTTGCCCTGATACCTATTATAAAAGTAAAATTGATTTATTTAAAATATTTAATAACACTCATTGAGACTTGACAGAAAGTATTAATAATATTGTTTGAAAAATTATATTAATATTTAAAAATTGATTGCTATTATTTTAATATTGGAAATGCATTTATTAATTCCATATAATTAATAATTTATTACTAAGGTTGAGATAATACAGGATATCTTTCTTTCTTTCTTTTAGTATTAAATTACTTTTATTACCTATTTAAATTTACTTAATGCGAATATTAAATAAAAATAAAGTAAATTATTCTTGAGGCATGTTTCTAAAACTATTAATATTATAGTTATATAATTAAACTGTTATATTCATTATTCTATTTAAGACAGTTTAATTCATATTGTAGAAGATAAAATTGATAAAATAAATATTCTAAATAAAATCCTTAAGAGTATATAGAAATAATATTATTAAAATAGAAAATGGAGAGATTTATAAGTTAATTGAAATTAATTTATGTGTGAAAAAACTTTCTATCAAATAATTCAATCAAATAAAAGTTAATGATTAATATATTAAACTTAATATTATAAAATAATTTATATATTTCACTAACATTTTGATATTTTTTGGCTTTTTGACTATAATATAATTGTATATCACTTATAGAAATAACCATTATTGCTGTATATTATTATAATATTCGCTTTAAATTTCAAATGAAAATTTAATGAAATAAATTGTAGATGCATTGATAAAATAATAATAATTATAGCATATACACTTACAAATAACATATGAAAAATCCTAATAGAGTTATTGAAGAAAAACAGCTACAGTTGAATTCAAAGCAATCAAGACTAATAAAATCCATTAAAAAATTTATTAGTATGATTCAGTCCAATGCGTTTCCAGCAATCAAGTCAAGTAAGTATATATATATATATATATATATATATATATAACAAGATTAAAGCAATAAAAAATCAAAAGGACCGCAAAGTAATAGCGTTGCTTTATGAGGAGCCAATTAACTTTTGAGCATCAAAGTGGACCTATATTCTAAATCTTTGCTAAGGATTGGATGAAATATATGAAATGCACCTGATGATCTTCTATTTGGAAATAGAAGATATAGGAATGGAGATTGGGAGATCAAGAGCAAGTTATTCAAAATGGAAATTACTACAGTTACAGAATCAAAGAAGGAAATGCTGTGTCAAGCTCTAAGTTAAGAAATATATTCAGAATTTATGAATTACAACTATATAATAGATTTATAGAAGGAATTAGATAAAGAGTTAATTAGCGGTTTTAAATTGATCAATAGAAGGCGAAATAATCTAAATTTAAATTTGATGAGGAATATGAAATGAGTAAAAGTTAAAATGAAAGTATCGCATGTGTAAATAGTATTAATGATAAAATATCACTCATTAAATAGGAATATAGTTTTTAGTAAAATATAATTCCTTTGCAAATAATAATTTTAATAAACTATCATTATTGATCATAAATTTTTGAATTTAAAATTAAATTAAGAGCAATTTAGATATAATTAGAAATTTATTATTAAATTGTAGATTAAAAATGGATTAGAGTGACCTATCAATAATCTTCCCATTTTAGTTAATTCTTCTCATTCAATTCTCCTTTTTTATTTTAAAATATTAGTTCTTATCGATAATATTTATGATAACATTAACAACAATTTTATGATTGACATAAACTAAAATAAAACATTTGAAACTAGCTTAACCTACCAATTATTAGAAATCATACTTAAAGTTTTTGTATTGTTAATTTATTTATTTTAGTTGTTCGCTTAAATATAACTATTACAGTTTATCATTCTGACAATAAAATGCTATTTTTCTTTTTTTATTTTGTAAAAAAAATTTAAGTATTATATCTAGTAATTTTTATATATCATTTTCATGTCAGTTTATAATTATTTCTAATTTATAATTTCCTAATATTTTATATTTTATTAATAAAATAATAATAAATTATGATTAAAAATGATTTTGCATAGATAATTATAAAGAATTTAATAAAAATGTATTATAAATAATGAATATAACTGTAAAATATATGTATTAAACTTAATTAATGAACTTAAAAAAAAAATTAATTTTAATCTCCATAGAGTTAAGTCTAGTTTATCGATTATTTTGTTCGTTATATTTGATGAAAAATAATAATTATTAGAGATACATGAAGCATAATAACTTAATGCAATTAAAAGTTTTTAATACAAAAGCTAAACATAAATTGCGTAATGAAATTCATTACAATAATTATTGGTAATTTTAACTTCATATTCTTTTCCCTTCATGGTTTCTAATGTTCTCCTGTATCATTAATTTAAGCAAACACATTTGTAGTGATACTTGGTTATCTCTAGGTATTTTTGTTCTGTACGAGACTTGATTTGATTGCTTTTCTACCCCTAGTCTACCTTCATTTTTATGAATGAAGTGATAATCTTCAACATCTGCTGGATTCTTGTCTATCTCGCTGAAATTCCTTTTATGCTCCCCAAAAAAATTATTCAATTTAGGGTTTGATTCCGTTATACAGAATTAGCACTTCTTAGGTGTCCTCTTAAATATTGAAATTTGTTAGCTAAGGTCTTTTTTCTTCTTACTGTGGTGTCTTGTTCTCTAATCTTCAATCAGTTCTATGTCTATTTCATCTATTGATATGCCTGATTTTCCAATTTCAATCTCATTTAATCAACTTCTAAGTTAAACATCATATAGTATCTCTGCATCTTAACCTAATAATATGAGAATATTTGGAACAAAGCCTCCCTTAGTATTTCTACCGCTAGATGTTTTATTATCAGAATGAACATTGCCCCGTAGTCTACTTCTGGTTCTTGCTATTGACTTACTTCCAGTTTTAATACAATACTTTTTGCAAAAAATTATTTTCCCATGATCATTGTTATAATCTGGTTATTCGGTTTAAGTATTTTTGGATTATTACAAAACCTACTTGCCAAGTTGTATCGTGAATTGGACTTGTCTTACTAAGTATTTAATGATTTTTGAACCGCAAAATTTTTGCAGTTTTTAAAGCATGAATTCTTAACATACTGCTCTTCTTTCCAGAATCTACTACTATCTATCTTCCAATTAGTCACCCCAACGTATTTCTCTATCTGTGTTATTTACTTCTCATTCATGTCTACTGGTTGAAGGATAAAAAACGAAGTTCTCTGCTTGTACAACTATAATTCCTCAATATGTTTCAACACATATCTCCATCGCTTCTTCTTAAATATGACTTTTTCGGATCATGTCTTCGTGTTGCAATTTCTAGTTGATTTTTCTCAAATGGTTTTATTTACTTTCTGTCAACAGATTCCATTCCCTAATTCCTTCTCTTTTTGCTTACTCTTTTTCTTAGGGTTTTTTTATCAAGGCTTTATCCTTTTTATTTCTGGTACTATGGCAACATACAATTATTATTGATGTTAATAGTTAGTTCTATTGAACCAAACGAAGATTTGTCAAAGCAAGAAAAAAACTTATTAAACAAATGCCCTAGAAAACAGTATATTTTTGAGTAAAAGAAAATCTTGTTCCACTAAAATTTACTCCTAAAGATCTGATTGGGGATTATGAAGGAATATGGCATAAATAAATGGAAATAAATCAAAATATAAAGCCAGATTTAAATAGACGGAGTACCGCAATGGGACATTAAAATTAGTTGAGTATATCAACTACTCCGCTCATTTTTATGGGGATTATCAATTTCAATTTAATTAAAATAATAAGTAAAATAAATAGAAATAGTGAAATTATGTGAGTAATATAGAATATAATCTATAATATATAATGTATATCAACAATTACTAAATATTTAAATTGATGATTTTAAATGATAAATTTATTTACATTTTCATTTACCAGCCTGAAATGAAAGTGGCTTTAGAACTGCTTTTTCATGCTATGTTGTTTAAGTTTGGTGGTGGAGATACCGAAAAAGCCACTTCCCTATCTGAGGAATGCGGATATACTATGTAAGTGAAACCATAGATTTGATCAGGAAATGTGAGATTCATGGTAATTCACACTCGAAGAAAGGTATTTACTTATGTTTGTTGTAAATTATGGGTTGATATCATTTAAAAATTCAAATAGCCTTGAAATTAATTAGAATTATCAATAATCCTTTATTTTATGATAATTGATGTAAATTAAAATCACTTATAGAATCACTTGATTGTGTACCCCTCTTCATATTATATTATTATTTACAATAATTACTACTTTATATTTTGGCATAACCATTAGTTATATGTTGGCAAAATGAATTTGAAAAAGTTACGATCTTACAGCTATTGCTAACCACAGAAACCAAGATTCTTCACTGTAGTTGCTATAGACTTTATAAGTTGTGATTACTCCAACTTGTGAATTATTTCATTACTTAGACTTGTAGATACATATTTTGCTAAATGCTTCTATTAATAATTTTATAGATTTATTATAATTAAGAATAATTCTGATCATACTGCAGTTATTTACCAAGTTTTAGTAGAAGTTCAACTATAAGTGTCATTGATATAGTAATAAATCTAATTGATTTTTAACTGATATTAATAATGAACTATGCTAACAATCTGATTATAGTTATACGGACTGCCTGCTTATCATGTTGCACTTATTCAAATTGAATCATTTACTTATAAATATAAAGAGAGAGTTTTATAGACTAATAAACATGATTGACCTCAAAGCAATCTACAGACATGCTTTACTCAGCTCATTTAAGCTTTCATGGTTTTAATTAGAATTACCAAAGCTAATATTAGAGATTTGAAATACTTATTTTAATGAGGATCAATTATTGAAAGTTAAATATATGAAATAGTTTTATAATAATAAAATAAAAAATACTATTCTTGGAATTCAGATACTCAATTTAATGAAATATTAAAGGAAATATTTAGATATATATAAGTGTTAAGATTTTGTTTATTAGTTTTAATTAGTCAAATAACATTCGCAATAAAATAAATGATTTCTTAGATTTATTATATGATCAATAAATATTTTTGTTATTTAAAAGCATCAAAATATGGACTATTGTTTATTGACCAAGCACAAGATTCAAGATAAAGAGGGTTATGTTTAAACTTTATGATGATATACAGACAATCCAGAAAAAGATGAAAGAAGGAGTAGAGCCCTAAGATTTGGGAGCAACTCGTAGAATAGTGTGAAATAAACAAGCAGAAGAAGTAGTTTAATTTGATTCCAAGGGAAATAATGTTATTGAAGATAGAATAGAATCAATTTCCACTCAGATTGAGGAAATCCAATTTAGCAAAAAGAGTTGAAACTATCAAATATCAACACCAATAATCGAGAATGAACATAGAAATATGACAAATGAATACTGGAAAATGTTAAAATGAGGAGATCACTTAAAGATATTTAAGTGATAATTATGCTAGTTAGTAGCAAATTGATATAAAAAAATGCAGGGATTGGTAGTTTTAAGAGCAGAGAAAGACTTAGATCGAATTTACTGCTTAAATGGGATTAAGTTTATCGGCCTAATTAATCTGCTAAATAATATAAAGTGGTTTATGATGTTAATTATAAACTTATAAATTTTAATATTTTATCAATAAAGCAATATGATTTAACTATAGTAATGTATTTGCGCTGATTTGAATGTGTTGTTGGAGTTTTAATATAATAATGTTTTGAAATCTCTATTTTATTGTGGAGTATTTGTTCGAAATCTGAGTTAGATATTATAGAAATTACTATTCAATATAATTTTATTAAAATTATAAATTTCTGAGTCAGCTTACTAAATTATTTCTTTGTGAGCTGCTTTATTATTTTATTAAATATAAATAGATATTCATATTAAATATTAGATTTCTTTTTAATTTAATTATTATATCAATTTTTTAATAAAATTGGAATATTGATGCTATTAACAGTTAAATGCAATAAAAAATAATATGATAGTTTATAAAAATAATTAAGCTAAAATATGTAATAATAAATCGAGTAAGAAGCAAATTATGACGGTCAAATTCAAGAAATTAACATTGGCAATATTTAATCAGAGTTATTTATTATTCAAAGAATCTAACATTGATATATTAATTCATGCTTCTTATTATTAAAATATAAAAGAATGTAAAAAATAGGATGAAAGAAATATGAAATAAATAAGAAAACATTTCCAATAACAATTGAAAATGAAAGAAAATATAATGAAAAGAAGATGATATTTTGTAATTTTCTTAAGAGAATTGAAGATAATTGAGTGCGATGAATATTCCTCGAAAATCATCATCAATTGTTTATTGCTTGTTCTTGCTCTTTTATGAAACGAAGATACCATCTCGGAACTTTCTGTTATCCCTGTCTCCGATTTTACAGACTTGGGAGATTTGAGTGCAGCCGAGGGAGACTTTCTGGTTGTCAATGTCTTCGAAGATGAGCTTGTCCTAAAGGTCTGGGTTGATTCTGACGGTGCAGCCTGGGAGCAAATCTTTTGCTTTCTTGTTTTCCTCCGAGGAAGTTCTTGACCTCTACGGATCTGCCATCCTTGGGAATCACGATCTTGATGTGGAAATGAGCATGTACTAGTCTCATCTTATATCTGTAACCCTACACTCATCATTAACAGGAAAATCTTACAATTGCCAGAAAAGCTCAATTCGCTAACCGGTTTCATTTTCCCGCAGGCATTCACAGAAGTAGCTGGTTGTTTTTAAGCATCTGGTTGAGGATCAGCGTGAATGCAGTACTTGAACTAATTTCACTTTTAGCCAGCAAGGCAGGCAGTTTCATTGAAATAAGGCAGTGGACCAGCCCCAAATGTTTGCTCGTTTCCGACCTCTGAAGGGAAGCTTGATGCTGAAATCAACAGTGGCAAAACCGACTACTGCGAGTGAGTATAATAAACTTCTTCATTTATTAAGGGATTCTAATCAATAATTAATTATAATAATGGAGAGAGAATGTAAATAGATTCAAACAATATATAAAATATCTTAATTTATTCATCCTTTTTTTACATTCTTTTATTTAATTAATCGACGAAAGCCTAAATAGATTGATATATTTCCAACAAACAAATTAAATTAAGAAATTTTTAATTAAAACTATGGCTTTATAATTATGTTTTGCTAAAACAGTGTTATTGATATTAGCCTTGATGTCTTCATTTTTATTTAGATTCCAATAAATGTAAACTTTTTGTAATTTATTTTTATATACTATAATTTCCTCACAATATTATAAATTGAATTTGAACATTAATAAAACCTAATTTTAAACAAAATCGACATAAATTCAGGGTGCTAGAGATTTACGAATCTAGGAGAACTGTTGACAGTATAGCTGTATTCAAAAAGGGCAATGACCTAAATGAATTGATGGAGGGCACTGTAGGAAATGGCATATTCAAATTAAGAGATTTGTAAGAAAAACTGAGACACATTAAGTAGCAGACTGAAGATTGCGTGATCATGTCTATGCCAATAATCTATCATCTAACATTCAAACAATATTCAGGTCAAACACAATTCCAAATCATAATTTTAGAATGGGGCAACATGCGGAGATACTGCCTAATGTCTTGACTTTTGAAAAAGGTAAAGTTGAAATTGAGAAAGGAAGAGTAGGAATCACACTGAGGAAGTGGATTTGGGGAGAATTATAGAGACAAATAGTGAAAATAAACAACAATAAGCAAATGAAGAAGAAGAGTTAAGATCAATAAGATATAGCTATAGGTGTAATAATGGAAAGATTTGGTATTTAGTCAAAGATAGAGCGAGAATGTCATGTAAGTGAAGTAAAATTCAGTGAATAATGGAAGATATTAAATAAATTTAGCTCTTTATAAGTTTTTGAATTACATTATGAAAGACATTCATAGAAAGAGAATTAAGCACTACATCAATAAATAACAAGAGAGAAGAGTATTTATTAGTCAGATCACCAAGAAATTTAGAGGAATGAAATGAATGAAGAATGCTAAATGAAGAAAGCAAAGATAGAGAACTGAGAGTGAGGTAACAGTAAGATCGCAATTAGTTAAGACTGCTATAGATTCCATTATTATAATTATTCAGGAATTCTATTATTTTTAATTTACTTCTAAGTTTTATGTTACTCCAAGTATATAATTATGTTGACATTTCATCAGAAGTATAGAACAAATAGAAAATGGTTAAAATTAAAGCTATTATCATTTATTAAAGGATTTCGACATTAGTTTGAAATATTAATATTCTATTATCACTGCTAATATATATATATATAACACATAAATAGAGCTTTTTTTATCTAACTAGGATGTTTGTTGTTGAAGAACAAGAGTATGATGCTCCCAAACAAAATGGTAATAATTTCAATATTGTCATTTCATTTATTAAATGAACCTGATGCTAATAAAAAGTGTAAGCAGTAAAATATTGCTGAGTATTTCACAAATATCCATCAAATGTGGTGATATTCTCAGCTATAAAGGCATAGAGTACAGCAAATCCATTAAAGCGATGATGTCAATGATAAGCCTGAGCAGTAACTATCTGGTGGCTCAGGCAGTACATATGTCTAAATCATCTATTCTGTGCTACTATTGACTCATACTAAAATAAATTCTCATATTTATTGGATTTTTATTTTTAAATTAACTCGTTATAAAGCATCATTATAAATCATGTGGTTTTCATTTTGGAATGATTTTATAGTTTTAATCTGCAAGATAGTTTCAATGGGGAAGAGTTGTTTATCTGAGAAATACTAACAGATTAGCTATAAAACAAACTATAGTGTATGCTAGAATTAATACAATTGTAAAATATTTTATATATCTAGTAATGTAAATGGTCATAAATAAAAAGATAACGAAGAATCCAAAATACAGCTTCAATGTCTCTTGATTTATCATCATGCATGCCAGCTTCGTCTAGCCATTACCAATTTAAAACAGTAGTTGAACTTTGCTTGAAAAGTAATGTCACTGTCTCACACTAACACCACATTTACAAGTTAAGTATACTTTAATAATTAACATTCCCTATTTATATTTTATATTTATATAGTTTAAATTATTTTAACAGCTATATATGAATAAAGTGTCTTTTTTCACTTCATATCCTTACAAGTTGATCAGTTGCACAATTCCCCCTGGAAATGAACTGAATTCCACTCCAATTTCTAAAGAGGCAGCAGTGTTGGCTGCAATGAAGTTTACTCATCCTCCTTGGAAACAGTCATTTGAATAAAGAGTAAGTGTTTAAATGCATCTACTCTCTTTTGTGAGTCTGAGCAACTCAGAAATAGCTGTGATCAGGAATAAATCTCATACTGCTGTCTGCTTTAATTATTCAAAGTGTTTAATGAAATTTCTTACGTTTTATAGTTGAGGTGATAGCTGCAAGTATATAAAATAACTAAATGCAAATAATAATTTGGAGAGTTCTACTGAATATATCATTAATTGAAGTAAGTAATATTTATATTCAATACAGATAAATAATTCAAACTAATTATTATCTGGATTATATTACAACATTAATATTTATTGGTAATAATCATTTTAAATGGAAGTCTTTAAATAACAATATTTTAATGCAGTTGACAGGCAAAATGCAGTTACATTGATTGTCGCAGGTATCCCATAAATTCGTCAATATTCATTGACATTACTTAATCATTGTTTCCAATAAAATATACTTTATAATATCTTAATTACTTATAAGTAGTTTATTTTATTATAATTTATATATCTTTTTAATAATATTGAACATTAGACGAGGTTCTATGATTTATATATAAGTTTGCACTGGCAGAGCATCAATTCTTCCATTTGGTTATCATCATCATAAAAGTTCAATATACAAGCTCTCTTTAAGGTGATTCATTTGTTATTACTTAAACAGATGAGTTTAATTATTAGCCTATATATTTATACCAGATACACTTGCTTTCTTTCTTAGATGAGAGTTTACTTAGAAACTATTAGATACTGACCACACTACTACTGGCGTGGAAATAGATATCAATGGTGATTATATGGGTATAATAACCTTTTTATGATTCCCTAAGTTTATCTCCTTAAATTAATCAGTAATAATATACTTTCATATTATGTTTATGAGTAGTTTGTTATTTGATAACTATAATTATATTTTATCGTTGCTTAATCGCCAGATTAGTTAATCTTAGATTTTATAATTTTTAATTGGGCTTTTCAGAGATTCAAAATGCCAAAAATTAAAACATCCAATGATATTTAAAAGTTTTTAATGACTTTTTTAAATCAATTTATTAAGATTGGTTAATCGTTGTTATAAATTTAGAAACCTGAAATATTAATGAATTCTCTATTAACTGAATACTTTATTTTTAATGTTTTTTATATTGATAGGAAGGTATTTCAACTATAGAATCAGAGAAGAATCGACAAAATACATGAATGAAGAGGAACCCAGAATAAATAGTGAAGAGAAATGATAATTATGAAACGAATTACATTTCAAGCAGCTTACATCACACAATTTAATATTAATCATATAATAAAATAATGTAAAAATAAGTGAAAAAGAAAATCAAATGCAAAACCAGTTTATTTATGAATGCGAAGTTAGTGTATATTTAATATTGGTATTTTAACTCATTCATATTGTTTTGTGTATTGCTGTATATTTTTAGCAGTTCATTTATGTGCTTTAAATTTTTGTAAATTCTTTGACTTCTCCTTGAGCTTAGTTGCAATATCTTTTTTCTTTTGGTTAGGCCTGTCAGCTTAGTCATACAACCTCCTTTGCTTCTTTGTCATCTAAATCTTTCCGAGCTCCTCCTCTGCTTCCTGGGATTCCTCCATTGCTGATCTCTCCAGTGTATTCATACTCTCTGATCTATCTCTTTGTGGTCTACCTCCAAGGCATCTGTCATCTTTGTGTTAACCTCTGAAGCCATCTCTGCCACCTCTGCACCCTCCGTAGCTAGCTCTGCATCCTCCTTTGTTGTTGCCATCGTCATCGTCAATTCTCTCACACCTCTCTGGCTTTTCATCCTAAAAAAACCCCCATTCACGAGTTTCTCCTCGCCTCCTTGACTAACTCATCAGCTGGAGGCTGGTCTCCACATTGGGCTTCTCAGCATTTTTGTTTAACCAGTATTGCAGGGGAAGTGGCTGGAAGATCTTGCACTGGGAGGTGGGGCCAGGGCACTACTCGATTCTCCATGTTTTTATCAACGGATATGGAGTCTCCGACTTGGACATTTATGCTGAGGGCCGAGATAAGCAGAGACCCTTTTTTGGAGGGAGCACCCTATGGCATTGAGCGAGCGCCCTGAGACCCATTACCTTGGCAGTTGGAACGATGATGATGATCTCCTTAACAAAATACATACAGATCCTTCCAGGCTTCTCCCCTTCCTCTAGTGGACAGTTCTCTTCCCCATGTGTGTGGTGGGATGACTTGGCTGATTCCCTTTCTGTCCAGAGGAATTCGAGAGCATGCTTCAGGATTACAAGGGCGGCCAGGCCAAGGATTCTCACGAAGCTCCATCTTTAGCATAGCGGTACGCTGACTTCTTTGCTTTTGAAAATCTCTAAACCATTCATGAGTTGGTTTAATCTTAGAGTACCAGTGTATGAGCGAGTATCTAAGTGCAAGTAACCATTAGCATGAAATTCTTCCAAGGATGCAGCGAATACAAGACTTTTTATCTCTATTACTCTTCCAGACATTGCGATTATGCTAAAGGCCTCCGCTCAAATAGCGTAGCCATAATATTCTCTTCTAATTCACAATACACCAAGGACAACCTGACTAATGTTTCACCATCCTCTCAACTACCCATAGAGTCACAAGTATAGTAGGTGTTGTTAGAGACGGTGGCATGATCGTATGATCATATAAAAGCCATTAGTGCTCTATGGTAGCCATGTGATGTTGATGCTTGCAATGGTGTGATTATCGATTATACAAAGGTCTAAGCCTTCACCCTTCTCTCCCCTCTGGATCCATGCATGGTGAGCTCCCCTCTGAGAGTACTGGTTCAATGTTGGCACGACTGGATGTCACTAAGTGCTGGTCATGTATTTCTTATCATCCTGGATTCGATTACTGACTAAGGAAGGTCACCTTTTAGAGCTGCGAGGCTTAATGATCTGATTCAGTATTGATCATTGATATAGCAACGTTGATAAGTTTCTGTTAGATTGAGAGTATCTGTTTTCAGTATTAATTGTTAGTTTTTAATTGTAAACTTACTCAAATTATAATAAACATCTATCATTAATTGTGCTATTTATTGATTATTAAAGATTCAATGTTACCTTTTGTCACTTTTTTTACATTTATCAATGGGGTTTTATGTATTTTTCTTAAAATTATTATATATTTATATCTATTTCCATCCATAGATTTCTAAATAATTAGTATGTGGATATTATTATATATTATCTGACATTTTTAATGTAACATTAGTTATAGTCTTTATTTATCTGTATTTTGAATTATAAAGTCATGGGCATTCATATTAATGAAATTAATCACTTATATAAATTAATAATATCAGATCAATTTGCTGCTATTTTATCAGAGTTTAAACTAACTTGTTTGAGTATATATTATGAAGATATATAAATTTATTCTTATGCTCATTTATAGCATTCTTCAAGAATTAAATTGAGTCAAATTAATTTATAATGAAAGATTATTAAAACCCCTGAGTGAAATAAGACCAAAATTTGGAATAAAAATTAATTAATCTAATTAAGAATTTATTAAGAAATTATTTTATATTGAATAAAGCATTAAGGAGTTTAAAATATAATTGTTAATTGTGAATATTTAATTCACTGTTTTTGAACCTTTGAAGGCTATCCATTAAGGTAATAAATTGCTTCGTTGCCTATAGTAGTCCGATAAGGCCTATGATTGTGAGGTCTCCAAAGATCTCACCATATTTTCTATTAGGAAGGAGCTTCTCTATATAGTCATATAATTAATCTGGTTTTTGGCGACTAATCTGATTGGTGAAAAAATGATATTGGGTACATTGTGAGTAAAGCTTATCTTTTTTAGATCAGATAATTTATTCTCAGGTCTAGCTACAACACAAAATTCAGTTACATGCCTAAGGTCGAATCCAATATCATTGTGTATGGTCTTATCATCATTTAATTTAACCCAAGTTAATATTTCAGCTCTCATATATCGAATTGATTTCAAGTATTCCAAACATGATTCTAGTTTGGAATTCGTTATCCAAATAAACAAATACCCGTTTTTTTATAATTTTTGGATTGGAATATTCCTGAAAATTTCATTATCTTTGAGTATTGAATATCCCAGCTTACATGTAGTATCGTTTAAAGGAGGATCCATCACAATTGCATCAAATTAGTTCCCTAATTCATTTATTTTATGATCTGAAAATACTTAGTTCCACATATTTTAATCTTTTATGCACCCCTGGTATTAATAGCTGTTCTAATTATTTCTTCGCATTCCCCATTTATATTTTGTTTATGTATACTACCCACTAATAATTCTGTCACTGGTAATCTAATGGAATCTCTTAGAATCTTTTTCTAATATTATTTCGATTACTATTTCTGATTAAGTTTCTATTCTAGCTTATTAGGGTCTTCAATCTTAACCAAAGTTAAGTTTTTATTCTACTTTATTTCTTAAGTTAGCTTATTATTTTCTTCTCTCAAATTTTTGATTTATTCGTTAATTAATGTCTGGACCTCATATTTTACTTATTATAAATTCAAAGCTTCTTATTTAAAAAAGTCAGTTTTGATAGAGAGCTACAATTGAAGCTACTTGATTTTTTCATACAGGTTTTTAATTGTCTCATTTTTATATTTTAATTAATCTTCTTAAATTTATAATTTTTTTACCCTGTTAGTTTCTTATTCTTTTTATTCTTCTTTTGGTGATATTCTCTCCATTTTTTTATTTCTGTTTAATTGATTTCTTATTTCATTTTCCTCATTTTGATTTCTATTTATTAAAAAGTCTCCCAGTGATCCTGCTCTAAGAATTTATTTATTTTGTTCTACTATAAGAAAGAATATTCTCTAAACCATTAATTAATTAAGTTTGAATTGAACAAACTTAATCATGATTTCAGAGAACATCGACTGTCTATCGGTGGTATCATGGAACATGGGAGGATCAACAGTTGATTCCATTAACTTTCTCTTAAAAATAATTAAAGAGAAACAACCACATATTGTCTGCTTACAAGAAGCCCGTAGCACTAAAGTCCACATACCAGGGTTCAAAATTTTCTAATCAACCACTAAGATATCTGATGGCCAACATGGTACCATCACATTGGTAAAGGACACAATGGGCAGAATCGAAATTCTTGACTCTCTCCCTCTCTCCCTCTCTCACTAGACATTCAACTAGTAGACCTTAACCTCAAAATCTCCAACATATATATTTCTCACTAACACAAGAAATATAAAAATATCTTTGAACAGGAGATAGAGACGAGGTTAAGAAATCCATACTATATAGTAATGGGAGATTTTAATTACGTGGCCAAAACTTTCCAAAACACGTATTAGATGACAAGAATTGACGTGACGTCACAAAATGCAATTGACGTCATTGAAAGTAGGGGTCTAAGTTACTCCAGTGCGCACGTTCTTTAGTCAGCGTCAGACCATTTGGCACTTTTTAAATAATTTAACTTTTAGTATACTAGTTAAGCATAAAAGTGCGTAACAAAGTAACTTGCTGAAACTAAACTTGAACTCGAACAAGACTGGTAAAACAACAAACAGATCAAACCTAAGATAAGAACAAAATAAGCACAGACAAATATAATAAGAGATAATGTTGATTAAGTAAAAGACTTATCGCTCAACGGCAATGCAAAATAAGCCACAAAAATCCTGGAGAAAATAATAGGATCAAAACCTGCAAAAATAGTCACTCAACTAGAAGGAATGACAAGACAACAATCTATCTAGAGTGCCAAACAACACCTTTAAATTCATAATGCAGGAACATATTATTAACCACTCCAAAATAGGAGACTTCTCACACCAGTTACTTAATTCATGATGGGAACAGCTTACTATAGATTTACTAGGAGACACAAACTACTAACAGATACTCTTAGAAACTTCCCAAATGATAAAGCCTTAGGACCTGATAATATCAGTGAAAGATTCTTAAGAAAGAAAATGAACGCTTTAGCATTATTATCTCAAATAGAAGAATGGATCAACGGAAAAGCTCACCCTCCTCCATGGATAAACGATGCCAACTTAATGCTACTATCAAAAACCAACAGCCTTTCACCAACTATCTAGAAGACAAGACCTATAGCCATGTCTTCAGCGGTAAGAAAACTTTTTGAATCAGCATGGATGAGAATGTTCTCCAGACACCTATGGAGCACCATCCACAAATCATAAATAGGCTTTAGACCTATGGCACAAATGGGTAAAATATAGCAGAACTAATTCAAGAAATTTAATCAAGAAAATATCAATAGATTTGGTTCATAGACATAGCTTCAGCTTTCCCATCACCTCCCATGACTCTCCTTATTGATGAAATAAACAGAAGGAGACAGATTCTCAAGGTTAGATTACCAACTTGAGATCATAAAGATGGATTAATAACTAATTATTAACTTAAAAGGGTTAGACCCTTATATATATAACGTATATATTCATCCGGGGGGCCTTGAGCCCCCCGGATGAGGATTAATTATTATTATTATTATTATTATTCTCTAAACCATTTTTTAAAATATTTAATATTGTCAAACTTGTGCTTTATTAAAGTAATTTCCTTATTAGTAAGATTAAATTATTTTGATAGTATTTTGGTGTATCTTTTTAGATTTATTTTTCACTTTTAATTATTGATTACATTTTAATTCAAGTTGTTATCTTTAGCATCAGTGTTTTAATAAAACATTTCATCTAATTACTCATTCTTTCTAAGTTAACTTATTTCTTGATTATTTACCTAGGAATCAACTTAAATTAAAGGCTTGTCATTCTCAAACTCATTTTTTTAAGTAGTGGTGGCTATATTACTTATAGAATTTTCTCTATCGAAATCGGAGAAAGTGAAGTCTGATTAATAATTTTCATTGGTTTCACTATCACTGGAGATCTCATCCCAATCACTCTCTTAATCTTAGTAATTTTATTCAAGTATGTTTTGCTGAGGCTATACTGTAAATTCATTATTTTTAGAATTGGTATAAGTCTAAAATTAATTATCTAGATTTTATTCATCAATCAATTCATCCAAAAGAGTACTCATGTTGAAGCAAGATTTTAATTTATATTATTTTTGAAAATCTCAAGTTCACTACATTAAACAATTTAAGAGATACTATTTATTTAAATATTCAATGTTAAGGCCATTCAAACTTAATAATTGAAGAAAAAGTATAGGGATACTATTATAGTTAATATTCTAAAAATTAAATATATTTTAAAAATAAATCAGAAGCCAGAAGATTTATTCAGTCAAGAAAATAGTATTTATTTAAAAGGTTATTATTGAATATTCAAACCCAGTAAAAATTTATTTGATTTAGCCATTTACAATGATGATCAAAACGAAACAAAATATAATTATAAAAATGATGTTGAAATTGAATAAGCAGGAATTATTGCAAATCTATGGAATAATATTTATGAGATTAATTTTTGAAAAACTCTGATTTTTTGGGGGAAAAAAATCAATATTTTGGATTAAGATTCAACTCTCTTGGGTAATTTACTTGCCTTTAATTTTAATTTTTTGGGAGTTTTCGCTCATAAAGGTATTATTAACCATAATTCTTTAAAATCATTGTGATTGTGAATAAGTGAATTAATCTAAATTAAATAGTTTTTGTAATCTACCAAGCACAGTCAAAGTTTGATTAACCCTCTTGTGCTACTAAAAGTGTAAAAGATTAATGCCCTATTTGATAAAAATAAAATACTTGAAGAAATTTATTGGAAAAAAATTTACAAAGATTAAAGCCGTTCAATTCAATCTAATGCTATGTGATTTTTACCAAGGCTAACAAAGAATCAAGTTAACAATCAAAGTATAATTATTTTGAGCATCAAAAATTCAATAACAAAATAAATTCCTGGGATCAACTTATTACATAAAGTGCCTATAGATTTTTTAAGTTGTATTTACTAAAAAGTTTAATTCTTTAAATCTCCATAAAATGCATTCAAGTTGAAAAGCCCCGTTTTTCTATTTATATTTCGACCAATAGATATACATAAAATTCAAATTCTTGAAGGTTCAAAGCATTAATTGTTAATCTCCATGTGGTTATCAAAAATAGCTCTGATTAAAGTTAGCAATATATAACAACCATTATAAAAATAAGGATTTTAATAAAAGCATAAAAAAAGAAACGAATTGTGCATTCTAATTACCCATCTTAACTTTACACCAGTTTATTGTTTGACTTGACTATTGTTTTAAAGACATATTACAACAAAATAGTTCAAACGTACTTTTGGAATGCTTATCATAAGTTTTAATTCACTAACTCAACTTTCATATACTTGGGTCAAAATAGGTTTTGTTAGGCTGGATGCTCTTTAAGAAATTAAGTTCTTGTTACAAAGTAAAATTAATAAGCGTAGTAGTATCTTTATATAAGAAGAGTTCTAAGAATTAATCTGATTGACAATATGAATTAACGGGTAGCTACATTCATCCGCCAATTTAGTGAGCTGTAAAATCTCAGCGAATTGAAAATAAATATTGACTGTGATGATGGAGGAATTTAAAAAAATCATTAGCATTTGAAATTTAGATTAAATTTATTTGGCCTACATAAAATCGGCTATAAGCTTAGAAATTTCAAGGAGTTTTACAATGCCTTCTAAAATGATCCCTAGATCCATGAATAGTCAAGGCTACAATATGACTTCCAAGTTTTGTTAGCAGTTGAGCTCTAAATTTTGAAAGAGTGAATTGAATCCTAAAATAAATTTACTTTGTTAATGATTTGAAATTGATAGGAGCCTGTGAATTTTTTTTATAAAAGCAAAGAGTTTTTCTATTGGTGTCAAATCAAATTGATATGGACCAAGAAAAGTTAATGGGATTTTGAATTTCAGAATTTTGTCCTTTATATATTTACTACGATGATAGGCTGCATTGTCTAACATTAGTATTGTGGTTTCCTCCAGTCACTATTCTGTTCTTCTAAATGAGTCACAATCTTTAAAATAAAGTACCATATTGAGAAGCTGTTGTTGTGGCCTTAGTTCAAGGTGAAATACAAGCTAGAGCTGATAGCTCCTATAATATTAACAGCAGAAATTCTACGAAAACTTGTATTATATCTTTTAAATCCATTAATAGACCACGCTTTGGTAGGATTTTCAATCCATTAGATACTGCTCTCATCTATGTTTATCAAATTTAATCCCTTATCAAGAATACCAACAAAATTAAATGCAGCTAACTGTCTTTAAAGAATTGATTTTTGGGAATTGGTTCGGATGTCAACTGAGTAAACTTTCTTATAACTTAGGCCTAGCTATTATCTGACATATTTACTTAGCCAGCTTTAAGACACTTTAATATCAAACTTTTGTTTAAGATTATATTAGAGATCCTTGAGATTAGAAATCTTGTTTCCAGATGAAAGAAAATGCTTTATAACTTCTTTTAAGCTATTAGGAATTTTGCCAAAGCGTTAGACAGTCGCTTAATTCCGGCATTCAAACTTTTTTTCCTTATCTTCCACTACCTTTTAAACTCTGTACTTGGTAATTCCTAGTATTTTACTGATGTTGAGTAGACTTCAACCTTAATTAAAGTACAAGTCTTTGATAATAAAATCAAGTCAAGTTGATTAATAAGTCAAATTTTAGGTCTTACTATCTTTCCCAATTCCTAAACTTGATGACTTCTCTCAAACTGAGGTGTTAGAGCTTCTCGGATATGACATCAATATTTGAATTTCGCTTAACTTGTAATTTATCAAGGAACTCGCCAAGCTCAGCATTCATTTCTGACTCATTGCACTAATTTTTTTCCTACTACAACTTAAATCGTAGGTGAATTAGAGCAATAATATGAACCGTCTCCTTAAACTGAGTTGATGTCAAACACCCGAACTCTCCGTTAATAAAATAAGGTTATTATAGCTATGATCTTGGATCATATTGTACTGAATCGTATCCATCGTTACATTTAATTTGCTACAATCGACCCTCAAGTTCATCAATCGAATCTTCGCTCCAATTTTCCAGAATCATTATTTTGGGTTGCAGTTAAAAATCTTAGTTTAATTAATTATCATTACTTATTAAATTATTTATATAAGCTTCTCCAACCTCTTTAATACCAGTTTTTTGATCTTCCAAAATTATAATTTTATTTATAATTATCTCTAATTCACTACATAAAGCCTTTGTTTGTAAATACTCTTCAACATTTTTCTTTAATTTCTATTTTTTCTTTGTTATTTTTTTAAACACTTTCTTGTCTGCAAAGGTCTCTAATATAATTAATGTGAATCAAAACCCCAAAACCTCTTAATGAGGTTTATAAGTGCTTTGATTTGTAGGGAATTTGTTAGGGGTTGGGGTTATTAATTAAATGCGAGACAAAAATAGCAAGCTTTTGGGGTCTATTTATGATGAAGAGTATATAGATTTAGTGTTTAAACTGAGATATGGATGTGATATGTATAGTGAATAAGTCAAACCAGTACTGAACTATAAGTCTATTGCACTGTTCTTAAAGCGTAGTCCATCAACAGTTCGCTCTCACTGCTTGAAAGCTGTGTAATTAAAGCAATAATAGCTGAATTCTATACCTAAGAGGAAGTCAAAGTTTCTATAGAAGCATATTGACTATCTTATTAATGAAAAAACTTTGAAGTATTGGGCTCACTTCTCTCTCGACTAACGAGCTATTATGTTTTACCGCCAGTTCCCTGATTTCAAGATCTCTTCATAATCTGTTGCAAACATTTATAAACGAAACGGTATCTCTTATAAAGGTGTAAATCGTATCAAGAGAGTAATTGATTTCACTCTGTCATTTTACAACAACAACTTAAAGTATATTTATAATTAAATGCAGAGAGCCTAATAGAATAATATTAAGTTTATTATGCTGACGAGGCTGTGTTTACCTTCAACACTTTCATCTAGAAGTCTTGGTATAAGAGGCATAGTAATATAGAAGTATATGACTAGAAAGTCAAGGTATAAACGATGGCAATTCTTGGAGGTATTAGCGAGGATACTGGTTTAGAAACTTATTGTTATTCATCCTCGCTCTATTAAGACA
Source organism: Oxytricha trifallax (assembly GCA_000711775.1). Classification (NCBI taxonomy): domain Eukaryota; phylum Ciliophora; class Spirotrichea; order Sporadotrichida; family Oxytrichidae; genus Oxytricha; species Oxytricha trifallax. Next base: position 459 of record ARYC01004269.1, on the reverse strand, counting down.
GATCAATATATTAAGTTCTTAGAGCAGCTGAGAGAGAAGTACCCTGAATAAGAGATTATACTGTTTGTTGATAATCTATCAGTTCATAAGACAAAAGATACAAGGAAGAGTTATGAACAACTTAGAATAACGCCAGTGTTCAACGTACCTTACAGTCCATAGTTTAATGGAATTGAACTCTACTGGGGTATACTAAAAGGTCATTATAATAAACTGCTGCTATACCACCTGATGCATGACCTACCTATTGATACAGTCGATTTTATAAAAAGTTCAGCTAAGAGAGTTGATAATTAGTTGGCATAAAATGTGCTAAAGAAGGGAGAGTGAATGTATATAAATAAGTTTTAGAGTTAAGTTAATGAATATTTAAGTCACATTTAAAACTGTTTCTTGAGAGCTGGCTTCTCTTTCTTTTCTTCTACTTCTTGCTTCCCTCCTCCAAGGTTTCTTCTCTTG
>ARYC01004268.1:0-32368 GCA_000711775.1 Oxytricha trifallax | reverse complement strand
AAAGCTGAAGTCTATTTTTGTGAGCTATGTGAGAGAGATTTTGCTCATAAATCAAGCTGGTACAGACATAAGAAAGAGCATAGAGAAGCCAAGCCCATTTTATACTTAAAGCATGATAAAATAGATGGAAAGTATGACTGCTTTGAGTGTCATATGCAATACTCTCATAAAAGAGACTTGAAGAAGCATATATTAAAAGCTCACAAGAAAGATATAGAAGTTGAGAATCATGAAGTTGAGCTGAAGCTTCTCAACAAAAGAAAAGCGAGGAAAATTCTAAGGTCGTTGTGCCTGAATAAGCAAGAGAGTTAGACTACGTTAGGAAGGCACGCAACCAACTGACTTCTGAAATAACAAGAATTATGATCAAGATTCAATACAAGAAAATACCGGTTCTTGCTTAAATTGACTTAGATACTTCTCTTTAAAGCTACCTAATATTAGAAGACTCCTTTGATAAGAAAGTTATCAATGATCATCAATACGCATACAAGGTGTATCCCTTCAACTATCTCTTAAGTGATGATAAATATTAGATGGAGTTACAAATGAGTATCAAGTACTCACTCAAGCAAAGTTTAAAGAGTGTAGTTACTTAATCAAGCTAGATGCTGTTCTGCTTGCCAAGGATCATGTTGCTTTCAGACTTCCACTCTATGAAATGACCCTAGGAGATTTCATAACAGATCAAAGGAATCATAAGTAACTTGGATAAATAGCGACTCAGACCGTATAAGGTATTAAAGAGCTTCATAAGTTAGGGTTTGTTCACAGAGATTTGAAGCCAGAAAATATAATGATAAACTTTTCACCTGTAAGAGTAGCAATAATCGATTTCAACAGAGCTTAAAGAGTGGAAGTATCAATGCTTGGAACTGTAATGGGAACGCAAGGGTATTATCCAAAAGAGAGGACTGGTGAGATGGAGACTTTTAGTGGGATGTGTGGGCTTTAGCAGCAATAATAATAGAGTGCGATATGCCTCGCAATGAATACTACTCTACAAGATGCGAGAAGGATGCTAAACAAAGAATAAAGCATTTTCTTGACAAATCAAGAGTATCTCAATCAATAAAACAAATGGGAGAGTAAATAATAATTAAACTAAACTCAAGATCAGACATATCAATAGAGTAGATAGAGTTGTGGTTAAGTAAGATAAACTTCAGACTTCTCCCACATGATCCTATGGTGCATTTGAGTGATTCAATTAAATACATTTACTATAAATTTCATATTAAAACCTATTAATAACCCCAACCCCTAACAAATTCTCTACAAATCAAAGCACTTATAAACCTCATTAAGGGGTTTTGGGGTTTTGATTACTAAGTTTTAAATTCTTAACTATGAAGAAGTAAGCCATATCAAATAATAATTTTATTCTTTTAGCTCTCTGTTAAGAACCTCTATCCAAAAGTAATTACTTTTTTATATGTATTCATCATGTTGATGATAGATGACCAAGACTTTATAATGTATAAGCCAGCATTAAACCCTGGAATGCGATTTCTTTTTTGGGGTAAGATAAATATAAATTAAACAATTATTAGATTTTGGGCACCCAAAAACCTGTTTAGCTCATGGCAATAATTGACAAGGCGATGAAGATAAGGAATTCAAAGGTTGATGAAGAGGAGAAGGGGGAGTTTGTGCTGGTGAAGGAACACTTCTATGAACAGCTAAAGGACCAAACATTTACCTCAAGTAAGAACATATTAGCAGTAATTATTTTTTGTACAATCTGGAAAAGGAGTCTATCTGCTTTAGTAAAAAGTGCTTCAGAGAAAGATCTTCAAGAGCAGATAGAAAAATTAAATTTCTTGCGAGCCCGGAGATATGATTGCAGCATGAAATGCACCTCGAATAAATACAGGCAATAGCACCAACAACTCTTCCCTAATGACTGAAAGACTTACACATCAGTTGCTGGCTCCTGGAGGAGATTAAAAGATGGCAGATACAAGGATATAAATAAATAGTCATTTTATTAGTGAGAGTAATTTATTAGAATGTAACATTCACTTAATAATATTTACTCCCGAAATGTTTTTCACTCAAACGGGATCCTCATTAAAGATAGCAACACCTCTAACATAAGTTGAGTGCTGCTTCGCTTAGTCTTTGATAACTCGTGGTGGTATGTCATGGGCAGTTCGTTTGATCAGTGAAAGTGAAGGGATCCTAAAATATTAAGACAAGAAAACTTACTTTAGATTCGCAGTAAGCATTATGATTCGTTACTTGAGCAGCTTTATAAATTTCAAGCAGAAATTTAACTCTGGGGTGTAAGGATATTTCGTGATCGCTATTAACTCGGACTCAATCAAAAAGCTTCTAACCTCCTTGGATTTATGGATCCTGGCGTTGTCAAAGAAGATCAGGCCCGTTTCGGAAAGCTTATCTCCTCTCTGTTTCAAAGTAAGCTGCTGTTGTCTGAGAAAAGCCACAAAGTCTGAAGATTTTAAAGTCTCAATTTGACAATGATGAAAGATGAGCTCTGAGTCGGTAACTGCAGCAATAACTTTTAATGATGCTTTACGATTTTGGGTAAGCAAGTAATCCTTCTGACCGCGAGGAATCCAATTGTAAATGGAGCTTTCATCAGATTGAACTGCGTGCTCGTCAATATATTTTACATGAAGCAAACAGTTTTGCTAGCCCGCCAAGATTGTTGCTGCTTCCCTGAAATGCTCAGCGTTTTATTTAAATGCGGCCGCAAGAGTCCTCTTCGATACTCTTTTGTGGCTATATTTCAGAGTTTTCCTGAGATGTAACGAAATCTTCTTTTCACTGATTTTGAAATTTGCTGGCCCAAAGATCTCAAGGTCGTTATTAAGTAATCGGAGAGTTGCATTGCAATGTCTCCATTTAATAAGATAATTTTGAATCTGGTCTAGATTATCCTTTGATAGATTGCAAAGCCGACCACGAGGATGTAGAATATCAGTCCTCTGGAAAGATTTGCATCCCTCAAACTCCATGACACCTCTTCGAAGAGTGCCAGCCAATGCCGAGAAGGCGTGCCACTTAAGAGACTGATTGGTTCGGGGAATTCATGAGTTTCAAGACCGTTTAGGCTTGGACCTTTCGCACTCGAGGGGGAAGCTTGGTCTTGGTTGCAATACGGAAACCATTTAACTTCAGCTCCTCTTGATTTCTTGAAGAATTAAAATGATTCTTTTGGTCAACTACCTGATTCAAGCTAACCAGTCAAGTTGCGTAGAAAAGCATCTTGTTCCACAAAGGCCTGTCTAGGTGCTTGTCACACATGGCGATGCTGCCTTGAAGAGGTTTTCAAGTTTCACCGAGTATATCTCTCGTTGGCCCATTTTTTCAATTATTGTTGATAAATATTAATAGAAAAATTTTGATTTAATTTTACACTCATCATATATTTACAATTTCCTGTAATTTTACAAAACAAAATTGTAATGTGCCCCCTTCCAGCACCATTCATATGCCTGCATGTATTCTGGACATTCAAAATTTTTGCAATATATGCATTTATAATTTTTAGGTTTCTGATTAAAAAATTATAGTGGTTATTTTTTTTCATTTTAATATTATATATAATTTAAATAACAAAATTAATTCCTAAATTTAATATGTAATTTAACCAAAGTTTTTTTTAAAAAAATTGCATATTATATTTTTCTCATAGCTTGATCCTATTTTTGTTGTTGTTGTTTTTTTTAATTATTTAAATATATATTGTATTAATAGTATTTATTATTTTTAATATATATATAAACGACAAGGAACGTAAAATTTCAACTTCGTTATCTTGAATGTAAATGATGAAAGCTAAAAATTAAAAAAACACTTATTGAGTTACTCCTTTTTTTGTCGTTGAAGAAATAAATGTTGCAAGTACAATGCTTGAGCAATTTAATCTGGAGTACCAAAAATAGTTGGGCAGGGAAATACTTCTAAAAATTCTAATGCCATCTTTTATAATTTATGGCCCTAATTATTATTTATATCTTATTGATAAAATAGAAAACAATTAGTAATTTGAAACATAAAGATTAAACTAACTGCGTATAATTCTATATATTTAAATGAAATTATATCAAAGTGCGATAAAAATGAAATAAATATGAGATTCATGTGACATGCTTAAACCAAAGAATTATTTTGATATTAATTTACCAAATGTTTTCTAAATTATATATTAATTTCAAAGATCAATTGCTATTTAGCTGGCGTTTTTTTCATTAGAGTACATATAATAGTTTAGATAAACTTTAGTTTTGTTTGTATCTTAAATGTTATATTTATGTAAAAGTGCAATGCTCTAGTTTTCATCACTATTTTTTAAAACATTAGCATAAAATTGAATTTTTCTTGATAAAATTATATAAATGAGTGAAAGTAAGGATAATAATATGGAAATTCAGAAATATAAGTACTTACTTTATGTTAATTCAATTTATTTAGTTTCTAAAAATTGCAGTAATTTTAGTTTTTTATTTAAACATCTTGTTCCATTTTAAATACAAATTTAGAAATTATAAATATATTTCGTTGATTCATTGTTTAAACTATTTTTTAATTTTCAAACATTTATGATCGATAGCAACAACTAACACTAATTATTATATATTAGAGTTTTCTTATTGAATTTTGATCACTTATTTTAATTTCCCTTGTTTCAAACGATTCATTACTCACTATATTTTATTAATAAATTGAATATATATTTTACATACTCTTTTTAAATTATAATTAGTTTAAATATTAAGGAATAATCTTCACATATTAATTTACCTTAAATCTAATTAGATTTATATAATTCTTAAAAGAGTTAATGAAGATTCCTTAATTATGTTAATAAATTTATGATATCCAAAAAATAACTATAAATAGTAGCTTATTACATGAACCCCTATTATGTAATGGAATTTTTAAGTTTTTACAGAACTATTTATATATTGATAATAAATATAGTCAAGAAATTTCTTGATGATTTAGAATATAACAGTTTTTTTAGCTGAAGTTTCAAAAATAATGCTATAATATTAATTTAGTGATAAATTCTAATCAAATTTTCACAAGATATTATGCTTTAAGCTTTAAATTAATAATGTGATTGTTTATTTAAAATAGTATTTATATGAATTAATTACAATAAAAAAGTTGGTAAAGGACTTTGAAGAATATTATAACATTTAAAATTTATTAAATGAGTTGAGTTTTAATTTTTTAATATTAAAGGTAAATTGTTGCAAAAGTTAAAGGACCATGAAAGTCATTTGATTAATATGATTCATAATGATTTTGTTGGGGTTTTTTTATAAAGCTGAGTTTATTTAAGCCTAAGAAATTTTAGAATTACTTGCGAAAAAAAGAGATAATTAAGTTTGAGATATTTGTTATTGTAGAAATGCATTCAAATTTGAAAAATTAAAATAAATTTAACAACATTTCATTTTGTGGCAATCGAAACTTTGAAAAAATGCTATTTGTTCGATAAAAAATTCAAATTCAAATGAACTTTATTAATAGCGCCTCTATTGCATCCTTTGACCTATATAAATTAAGTTTATTTTTGCATGAAATTCACTTAAACAAATCACCAAAAATAAGAATCGAGTTAACTCACTCTAGGAATGTGGTAGATGGGTTCAGCCAGTAGTAAAAATCCAGCTAATTCTTAACTAGTACCATAATTTCTAGGCATTTCATGAAATTTAACTGCCACTAATTTAAACAATTGTTAATTTAATTTCAATTAATATTCCATACTCAAATGTATTCCTACAATAATGAAAATGTATGGAACTATAACATAGTGCATATATGTATTTATTATTTAAACCAACATTATTTATTCAAAAATAGCAGCAATAACAGTCTCCAAATTCCAATAATTAAATGAATGGCATCAGATATAGTGATCACTAAAACTAAATCAGATAAAGGGATTGTCATTTGATAATCTAAGCAAATTGCGTTCTTAATTAAATTTTATACAATTTTCACCAGAAAGTAGTATCTGAACAATTAAATATTCAAATTGGTTAACTCCATAATTAGTAATGAGTAAAGATAGTATATTTTAAATAGATAATAAATTTCACCATAAGAATGACAAAGATAAAATTAATATAACCAGAATGCTGAGGAGCAAAAGAGCAAATAATCAGAGCCTTTAAGAGTAAAGGTTGAAAGTGAAGAGTAAAAATAACTTTCTTAAATATAATAAACACCAAAGACTTCACAAGCAAGGTCTCAATTATCATTAATAATAAAAAGGAATAAATTTATGTAAAACTTCAATTAAAATAATAAAAGGTTTAGTTTAAATATCTATAAATTCACACAATCAATAAATTCAAAGAATAACTATAGATATAATTAATGATCATCAAATTTAACAAATAAAAACATTTGAAGGTAACTTAATTAATGAATATATTGAGAAAAATATAGAATATAAGAAATAATTTGAATAGTTGAGTTATTTCAAGCAAAACACAGTTTAATGAAAGAAATATATATCATTGGTAGACCACTGCAAATGGTACGAATAAATATATAAGATTTGGATTCTACTAATTAAAAAAGACAAAATAAACTGAACTTGCCAATAAATATTATAGATTTAATTTCTCCTTTAATCTAAAGAGTAATTAAATTGAAATATCAAGATATTAGTATTATTTTATATAATAATTAATGGATCAAGAGAATAAACTAATAGACTTAGATGATAAAGCACAATTTGAAATTCTAGCAAATATGACCTGGCTTTATGAAAGTATAAGATGACTAGAGTTTTAAGAGTACTACCAAAAAGTTATAAAACTTTTCAGAGTAACGTACATCAAGAAACCCAAAGTTCAATTCAATAAAGAGAATCAGAATGAAGAATGATAAATATTGAATATCAAAGACAAATAAAAAAATTAATAGTAACAAATACTCAAATTAGAAAGTAAAGTGCAAGTGAAATCAGAATTATAATTAAAATTAATTAATTAAACAGAGAGAGAGACAAAATCAACTAAAAAGATAAAGATTCACAAGCAAAATCAAAAAAAAGGTTAACATTAATCAAATAGCTACAGAAGAGACAAGCACGCCAACAACCTAGTCATTAAACAAGGGAAGAAGAGATTTGGGGACAAAGTGAAAGATATTCAATTTGACCATAGAGATAGAGGCAGAGACTTAGAAACACTGGGCAAAGAGGAGAGAAAAAAGAGAAGTCCCCAATTAAAAAATAGATGGGATCCAAAAGTAGACTGAAGATTGGGCAAACAAACCCAAGTAAGATAATCAGGGAATCTTAAAAACAGAGAGTCTAGTTCGTCAAACATGAAAATGGGACAGAGTATGTTCAAGGTGACCAAATGGCTCTTAAACATCTTATCGATCTTTCAGCGGTGACATGTCACAGATTTACAAAATCATCCATGCTAAAAAAGGATAGAAACCCATGACATTGAGGATGGTAACAATTGTACGCTACAAGCTCAAGAACAAAGATAGAAAAGACACTGGCTAGGAGATTAGACAACAGAATAGAAGCTAGACGAAGAGGAGCAAAGGAGAAACAACTGTAGTCAGAGAAACAACATCAGCCTTGGAAAGAGATTAACGATGGGTGGCAACACATCAGTCTAATTCCAGGTAGACACATTTAAGTGGAGACTATAGAAGTTTGAATGTAGATGTTAGAAGAATTACAATTCAATATGCACAGAATAACACAGATGATTCTTCCACCTATAGTCCCAAATGACAATGGTATAGTCCAGTAAGAAAATACTATAGGACAGATGAATTTGAAGATAAAGAACAATTAATTCTGGAGGCAACATGAAGATACTAAAGAAATCATGATACCGGTGAGATGCTTAAGCATAATCAAAAACTGCTAGAATTGGGTTATTATACAGGTGATTAAAAAGTCGAAGAAAATGGGAATATTTGAAACTCGGTGACAAGCAGAGAGCCTAGCGGTGGTGTAGAAGCACATGAGATAGATCAAAAACCTTATCTCTGAAGTGATAGGAAAGTAGTTCAAAGCAGATAAGATTTAACAAAACCAAGATACAAACCAAAGGAATGACCCATAAGATTGCGGGGTGAAAGCAATTCTAATTGCAAATCCCCTTACACTCGAACTCAACTATAAACCAGTATTCCAGATTTTCGCAAAGGACTTGTTTTTTAACATATAGACATACGACATGATGTTAAATCTTGAAGTCGGGTACATCAAAATGGATATCTGGAAGTCAGGCACAACCATAGAGAAAGAAGAAATCGAGAGAAATACAGAGAAAAGAAGCATAACACTTTGGTAACAAATTGGTCAAGAATTTATCACTGAGATGGTGAACCAAAAGTCTCATGTAAATCAATGGGATGAATTAATTCAGAAGGACTCCCAAGTATTCCAAATTGAAGAAGTATGAAAGAAAAGAGAAAGAAAACTCAGCGAGCTCGGAGAGTAATTAACAGAGTTCGTTTGGTACCTCTAGAATGATGAAACAAAATAACTAAAGTCAAGGGCAGCGTTCTAAGAGAGCGAAAAAGTGGTCAAAAATCAGAACGGAATAGAGGCAAGCGATAACATTCCTAAGGAAGATGAAGAAGCAGATCTCATTACAAAGGAAGTGGGATCAGAGAAATTTCAGAATATGATTAAGGAGCAAGTGAAGGGACACTACATTCAGAGTAATGAATTACATTGATTTCAGGAGGAGATTTCGCAATTTAATTTGTATTTTTGTTATTTACTTACCTAACTGATATACAAACTAGTTAATTAATGGATCAAGTTATAGACAGATTTGATGAATAACTTAAATAAGAAATTAGAGATATGATATATTAATAGTTAGCAAACATTATTAATATTTTACTTTATTAAACAATATCATAGAATAAAGAAGAAGAAAAGCAAAGAGGTTTGAACAGAAGTAAAATAAAAAGATTAAAACCTTAATAAGGCAAATCAGCAACAAGATGTTTGGCACCCAATTTAAGGGCCTTAGTACTTAACAAAAGGAGTTTTAAAAAAATTAATGAAAATAATCAACTCGAAGGTTTATTTTTGATATAGATGCTTGATTATTAAATTAAAAAAATGACTAAAATAGTCATTAAATAAGATCTATTAATCCAAAAGTACCTATCATATTTACTTTAAAATATACACAATCGAGATGCTAATAAAATCATTATAATACTCTATTTTAAAAAAATAATTGAGTAGTAGATTGTGCGAAATTTGTTAATTAAATATTAATCCTATTAGAATAAGAATGATCATTCCATAAATTGTGATCAATTATGTATTACTTCAATATTATTATTAATATTATCTATTATTATAATTATATTTTTAAGAGCATAACTTAACAAAGTCAGATCCAGATTAGCAATAGTTTTAACATCCGAATAATCAACTTATTAATTTGAGAAAGCACCTTTTTTTAATTATAACCACCAAATGAAGAATTGTTCTCTACTTAAATAGTCATATCATTGTCGCCATTTGTACAAAGCTAAGGTAAATTACTAATTGATGACTTTATTGTAGAGGATTAAGTGAGGTCTTGTGTCTTATCCCTTGTTATATATTTCTAAAGGTTTCATCCACAATATTCAACCCCAACTTCTCTCCCAACCTTGACTAGCAAGCCTAAACAAAACATTATCATCAGCTTAAATTAAGAGTGTCTATAAATAAGAAACTGTGTTATAACCCGTGTTATCAATTAATGTTGTTATACCTTAATTGATAAAAGATTAAGTGGATTAACTCACAATTACAGAAGGAATGAGTCAATAAGAATAATTAAAAATATATCGACATTAATCAGATTGAATAAATAGTTTATATATTTAGAGTTATATATTAATTAAAGTTGTTTAAGTTAAAAAGAAAGCTTATATTGTATGACGAAGTAAAACAAAAAATCTATTTATAGACTTAGCTTGTCAATTAAAAATTATTATAATCATAGAATATCTGAATGTATTATTATTAATGATGAAATATAATATTTTCCCTAATTCTATAAATTAATCTATATCACAATCATAATAACTTAAAGCAAGCTCATGATGCAATGATGGTTATAAGTCATCAAATTTCCATTAAAATGTAAAATCTGACAGCTCATCATAATAGTTAGTAATCTACCATAGAAGTAAGAATCCAGAATCATTCTCTTAAAAGTATAAGAATTATATAAATTAACAGTAAAAGACGTATTCTCTCCAGTTTACTCATTCACTTTCATTAATATGCTGTAGGATGCAAATTCTCCATTCTTTTAAAATTTGTTTTTATTTTTAAATAGAAAAATGAACGGAGATTCAAATAATACAATTATTAAGGGCAGTAATATATTTATAGCAGCTCATAGAGTAAACAAGCACTCATCAAACTAATTTATAATTTAAAAGACAAGCGAATCCAAAATCTGGGATAACCATTAGACCAAAACAATGCCTTTTCAAGACAATATGTAAATAATTCTTTTGTATTAATCAGTGAAAATCCAGCTCTTAACATAACTAGTAATGTAAAGTCATTAACTGAAGCATTAGATTTCAGTGATTTAAACAAACAAATTTATTACAATAATGCGGATGAAAATAGTAAAGCGTGAAACTATATGGTAAAGTATAAATTCAATTGTTTATTAAGAAACTCGAATAAGATCAAATACTCAAATATTATTATAAAAAGATATTGATTAAACACAAATAGACGAGTATGAATTTACAGATTAATAAGTTAAAAATCAACAAATAATAAATGGTTCATTACAAAACTAAATAACATAAGAAATATCTGATAAAAGTTCAAGTGAAGCATTTTCTCTCTAATTTGCTTATACATAAACTGATAATAAAATAGCTTCTTAAACAATAGTAACTGACTCATTATAAGATTAATTATATCTTGAAATATATAGCAGAATTAGTGGGGATTCTATAACACTTTCATCTGCAATTACTTCAGCCAATTCTTATACAGTCAATAATGATCGGATCAATTTAAGAAACCAATTTCTACCATCGATTAGTATAACACATCTTTAGCAAATCTCGCTTATCCTACTAATTTCGACAGTACTATTAGTGCTATATAACATTTGTAAAAGTAAATTAATTCGATACTCAATATCAATCAATCTAACAACAATCGAAAACGAACACAGATAGCCATATTCCTATGATAGAGCATACATAAATCTATAATTCTATATCAAAATCAAAAATTTTGTGCTCAGATTATAATTATATTGATATAACCAGTGATAACTTCAGACTATGAAAGATCTATTGTACAAAAAACTGATAATAACCTTGGAATTTTAGCAAACAATAATTATAAATGTAATCAAATCTATCATATTTTAGCTATGTATGGCACCTCAACTCTTTAAAATACTCATGTTTTAGACACACATTGATTACCTTTTTCAAGGAAGGGAAGATTCGACAAGAAATATTCAATTTTACATAAATATTGGTGTAGAAACAGCTAAAATGAATCTAAGTGCGGAGCATATAGACATTGGTAGCGGTCAAAAGAATTTCTCATCTATTTCGGCCAATTCTAGTTTATTATTGAGTGGTAGATTGCCCTGTCCGTTTTTAGATCCCATTTTTATTTGTTATAATGCAACAAAATAAATCTTCTAGTTTACCATGAAATCTACAAATTCAATTTGCCCATATGAATTAACTAAGAAATATATTTATGATAAAGTTAGTCTAAAAATGAATGCAACTACCAGCTTAGAAGTGATTTTTAGTGGTAATATGAATATTTCATATGTAAATTTATAGAATAAAAGATAATAAATTCAGCAATGCCTATTCTCTCTACTGATACTATTACGAAATAATTATGATAAATTTTGATTAAATTAAATAAATAAGAAAATGAGAATCTGTAAAAACTTTTGATCAGAAGGTGCAGTGTCATTTATTTTAAATGAAAGTTACAAAGAACATATCTAAATTTTAATTTTTATCGGGATTGCACCTGGTTAGGTCAGAAGTGGTAGCGGGCCAATTGTCAACAGAGAAGTGAAGATAAGCAGTAGTTGTACTATTCAATCACACAAATTACCAAAGAGAGGAAATATAACTACTTGACAGGCATGTTTCTTAGATTTTAATAATTCATTTATATTTATCAAATTCAATTAATTATAATACAAATTACTAATTCACATTATTTTCTATTAAAAACATCATGAATATAAAGGTGATTAAGTTACAAAAATCATCAAGATTTTTAAGAAAACTTAATCTTTAGGAGAATACTTACTATCACCTCAAATTTTCTGTTAATTATACTGGCCAGAACCCTTTCTTACTTAACCAAGTTACTTTGGCTTTCCTGAAATTCTTGATAATCTACCCATCGGAAACTACTGACGAGAAAAAGGAACCTTTCTTGTTGTAAGTATACTTATAGTTCTGTAAAACATCCTCTTGTAGATTAAGTTTTCTTGAAAATCTTGTTGAATATTAGCTTTGATTTCTACTCTTAATTCAATTGCTACTTTAAATCCTACATCAACTTCAGTTATAATGAATTATAATAAAATAATTAATCTTGCTACTCCAACTTTAAGTACTGATGCTAAAATGAAAACATATGCAGACAATTTAGTAAGTGGTAATTCTAGTTTTTCTATTTGCTCGGTAATCATGTGGTATAGCGATAATATTCATAATGTATGGGGTTTATTTGACGGTAAAAACATTCGATCTATAAGTATATTTGGATTAATATGTATTTTTAGTTGGTGCAATTTACTCTCCCTGGCATTCGTGATTACTTCTTGAAAGCTTTGGAAAATAGTGCAAATCTATTTATAGAAACTTAGACAATTAAAATATATATAAAGAGATCAAATTGGAAGTCATAATTATTAAGCTGGATAAAGTGGTTCTTTACCAAATGGAACATTCCGACTATAACATCAAACTCTTAGTGGGGCAAATACTTCTGATAGTGGTTTTGATATTACAAAAAGTTGAGAAAACCAGATATTTAAACCCCACCATATTTATTACCAACGAAGGAATTGTTGAAACTAAACCTTAAAATTAAGCTATTCACAATGTAATGAGAATGAGAATTTCATGGTGTATTCCCGTCAACTGTAATATTAATATGTCATAATATAAAGTCACTAATTTAATTAAATCATCAATATCTAAAAACTCATCAACGAAAAGATTGCCCAAATACACAAGCAACAACAAAGCTATCACAGCATTTGCTATTTGCTAGATATTTTATAAATACAGTTCCATTAAATTCTATCACAAATGCAACGGGAAATATCAATATAAAAAATAATAGATCAATAAATGTTTCAAATCAAATAAACGATTAAAATGTAGTTTATAAACAATGGGTTATAGCAAATATAATAATTGGTACTCCTGGAATAATTCAAAATTTATCAGTAACAATATTATCTTTGACAGCCAACATACATCATAAATAACAAATGGAGCTTTTCCATTTCATATGAACATTATGAAAATAACTTATTTTACAAATGTAACTAATTATGCTGTTAATTATGAACAGTTAATTTTCTATTAATAACTTAACTATTAAATGGAACAAATATAAAGTGTGTCATTTACAAGTTTTAATTTTAGCTTTGCAGTATTATCTGATATAAATACCCCTATTTTGTTCGCTCAAATGCATGGCATGGAAGAGACTTATAATATTAAACACTTGATAATTAATGGTTTGATTATACAACTTCAGCTCATATTGCTAGATTTAATAGTTCTAATATAGCATTATAAAGACGATCTAAAATATCCACTTCAACATTATCTTAATTAAATGCTTTATATATAAATACGCCAACATTATCAGATTAAGGATCTGCCGCAACTACTCTAATGGTCAATATTAACAATTCAACAGGTACATATAGTTTAGGATTGTAATTTAATAACAATACTATAAGTGTCACTGCTTTGGGTTAACTATTCATGAAATCTGTTAATGATCCAGCTTAAAAAACAACTTTTAGAGATAATTCATCAATAGCTATAAATCATAGTGGATCTCTCTCGTATACATACTATTTATTCTCTTAATTTGGTTCCCCTTTATTTATTTTTTATAATCTAGGCTCTTCAATTAATTATAAAAGGAATATTGGAAACATATAATTCATGTATTTTTCTTAACTAAAGTATTTGTCTATCTATAATATGTTATTACAAGATTTTGAAGAAACAGATTACTTAGAATTCAATTACTATTAAGATAAAAGTTCTCAATTTTAAGTTTGTATCCCAACTTGATTCTATTTAAATGAGCTTAGAGAGTCTATATTTGAATTAGTGCTAGAAAGATATAGATTGACATTAGAATGAAATAGAGTGACTGGAGTTGTAATTAAAATACTATAAGATATAAATTAATTCCACCAAGTACATACTAGAGAATTAAAACAATTAGTCTAATGATAATATGAATTAATTAGTCAATTAGAACAAAAATATTATAAGCTTAATAAATAATTTTTTTATTTATCTTCAATATAAAGAGATATGCAAATATATACTGTATTATTCGATGTCTTTTCGTACCCTATTTAGCATTTTGATCATTTTATTTTGTACTAGTTTATGATGTGGTATTTTTTATTTAATTTTGTAAAACGCTACTTTTAAATTAAATTGTATTTCTTTACAAAAAGCTAAGTTTACTTATACAACAGGCAGAACTTTTATTACTATTTCTATCTTTGAGATCATGTACAACTATTAATGAAAAAAGATGATTCAAAATACAGAATATATCCCAATGGATAAGTTTACTATTGTGAAAATAAATTTGATACTGGCATGTAAGATGATAAAAAATGAAATATGGTTACCTTTATTTATAGGAATTCCTTTTTTCCAAGGCATAGCTTTGTATTTATTAATTTAGTGATAAAAGCTATAAAAGAATAAATCAACCAGTAGACATACGCTGTAATTAAGTAAGATTTATTTTCCCCTTTTTTTTCATTAAACATACACAATAATGCTACACATCCATAACGAAGAACGAAATACAGTTTAGATTTATAAGACACAGCATTTTTATGATTTTTAACATTCCTTTTATCGTCTTAAATGCGAATTCAAAATTGATTAAGCCTAAGAAAACTCTCGGTTACCTTGCAATTGCCCAACCTATACTAAATTTTATATATATTAAGCAGAAGAAACTTGCCATTAGCTGTTGTGAAAAATGATTTTCACAACAGCTAATGGAATTCAAGTAGTATAGTGAAAAGGGACGAGCCTCAACATAATCCTCATGAATTAATTATATTTGAGTATTTCGCATTCCATAAATAATATCCAGCCAATGCTAAAATTGTCCTCATTATATTCACCAAATATTAAACACATATGTTTTATATAGTAAGACAATACGGCACGTTCTTTGGAAAGAGTTTCTTCTTTAATCTGTTATAAGTATAATGTTGTCTTAGACACACTATTGATGCCATTATCGATGTAACTATTACCTCTGCCATCAAT
The DNA here is from genome assembly GCA_000711775.1 of Oxytricha trifallax. Lineage (NCBI taxonomy): Eukaryota > Ciliophora > Spirotrichea > Sporadotrichida > Oxytrichidae > Oxytricha > Oxytricha trifallax. Next base: position 16,795 of record ARYC01004268.1, on the reverse strand, counting down.
TTTTTATCTTCTCTTACCTTTGGGCATTTTTGGTTATTTTGGGAATTTCAATTATTATTTATATTTTTTTATCACAAAATATCCTCAGTCATAATCATCAATTTTCATGATTTATTATCGTCGCAAAGCCAAAATTAAACTTTTCAGTATCTTAATAAGCCATACAACCACTCAAAATACAAATTAATGCAAGAATTCTTTAAAGTAAATACTTAGAATTAAACATCAAGGGAGCAAGGTTATCAACTGGTGGCTTCGACTTTCCCAGTTATAAGGAAAATCTTATGTTGTTTTATGCTTATTTTCATAAAAATTTGCTTATATTTCTTATATCTATCTTGCACATATAAAGAAACACATTTATTTTAATATTAATGTCAAATTCCTTTTTATAATCAACAACTGCATAATATTTTGCAAGATAATGATTCCATTGATTAGTTTCTTCATAATATTTAAATATATAGTTCTTATTGTTGCCTAGTATGTTAACATGAATAAATTTGACAAACTTGAAACATAATTTAAAAGATTTGTCTTTCTAAACGTTCATATTAAATATGATATCGATATCACGTAACTTAAAAAGCAGCATAAGTTCCAATATATATATTTTGAATATCATGAAAAATCAGGGAAAGCAATAAAGATCTATTACCAATTGTACAAGTTAGGAGATGCAACTAAATGAGAACCAGTTTAAAATGGAACTAACTTCTATATCGAAGGATGCTATTGACATGATGAAGGCTATCTGTAAGGGGAGAGTTATTGTTGACTGTATGATGAGTTACTAATGTGACATTCAAAAGCACTAGTGAGTATTGCCCACATGTAAAACGTCTTTATAATTAATGAGGATATACTTATTTATACTATAAATCAATAACAAATTGAAATAATTGCATACATGCCTTTGTTAGATTAAAGAGTGAGGGGACAAAATAAATATTAATACTATTAAGTAGTAAAAGAGATGTTCAAAATCAAATATATATATGAATAAGAAAAGCATTGAATTAATCTAAAAAATTAACTTTTAAACTAAATAATTATTTCTTCTCTCATATCAACCTTTAAAAGAATTTAAAATTAAGATAGTTAAAAAGAACTAACTAAATAGATGGCAAAAGATAAAACCATATTTCAAAATGTTAAAGTACTAAGTAGATTATGCCAAACATTCAAATGAGTGGAAGAAGAAGAGAAGTTTTGGAGAGATAGAGAAAGAAGCAAGGATTGAACAAAGTGACAATAACACAGATTAGGAGACAATTGCATTAAGATATCAGCTAATATTTTATAATTACCAAGTAGGAGAAATATGTTATTATAATACATTTTATATTTATAAGTTTTATCAACTCGTAAATGTGATAAATTTATAAAAAATATATAATGCTATGTGAAATCATTTTTAATAACTAGTAATTCAACAGTATGTAAAATTAAATCTTGATAATACTAGATAGGCTTTTGTCTCTACATAAGAAAAGAAATAGAAATAAGCTATTTAGCGAAATGAGATGCCATTTCAACAATTCTAGTGATAGCCATTACAATCCAAAAATATTTATAAAAATATATAAATTTTAATGATTGGTAAAAAGATTAAATATAACTGTAAAAATATATTGATAACGGCACCACGTTTTAATGATTTTTAATTAAAATCTTATAAATATATAAAACCCTAAGAGTAAAATTTTAAGAAGGATTTGCTTAAATTTCAATAATAATAAAAATATTTACAAAAATGAACTGAGAAATAATTCTATCCTTAGTAGGCATGTCCAACTTTGCTAGTGCCATTATAATTACTGGGAAGATCAAATCGGAAGAGAAGCAGTGAGAGTCATTCATTCATAAAAACCAGGCTTAAATGAATTACGGTATATTGTGCTACTCATTGTGCAAGAAAAAACTACTGTGGTATAGTGACAGTTTGCTGATAATACTGTCCTTTTGGATTTACGGACACTGGAGTCGATTGCTTGAAGCCATCATCCAACAGTGGAGAAGTTGGCTTTACATCGATATCATCTTGCGATAATGATACCAGGAAACTGGTTGTAAAGAATGGGGATTGCTCTGGTGCCCCATTTGTAGAGAAAGTTTCCATAATACTGCTCGCTGTGAAGCTTCCCTGACTGCTCTAATGGGTAAAATGACAATGGCTTTTCATGATAGAAACTGGCCTAGGGAAGAGGAGTGGGAGAACCAATTGGCTGTTAAGCAGATGAAGAAGAGCAAGTTTATTTAGGCTACACTCCTTTTAAAGCTATAAATGATGGTGTTGACCCAGTTTGCTGAGAATAATGCCCAGTAACAATCCACGTGATTAATATTAAATAGTTAATTATTAAATAAATATATATTAATCTACTAAAGATAAATGTCTATAAACCAGACTTTGCAGATACATTATAATGTCAATTAGAACATCATATTATTAAGATTTGGTAGCTTAAAACCTTAGGATTGGACCAAATACTTGTGTAGTTATTCTGAAATCTCGAATCTGCTGAATGTCTCAATATCTTAAGTTGACAAAGTTTGGACAAACTTGGTAATGGAAATAGTAAGAAAAACTATAAACCTTGAAATCCCTGGAAGATTATAATAAACAGTGATTAAGAACTTATTTTTTATAAGCTGAAACCCTTGACGACTGGAAGGGAAACTCCTTGCAAGATAGGACTTTATTATTCAATAGATAATACTCTAATTCAACCATTACTGCGTCATAAGTTGCCTATCTCTATAGACAAAATGGAATAATATACAAAACTATGAAGTCCACTTTCAAATTCTCTTAATAGAAAATGCAGCATTTTATTTTCTTGAGAAATTAGAGATTTCAACAATTAATTGGAGCTTTAGAGTCTGGAAAGAAGGTTATTTACATAGAAGGTCATATTTAAGCCATATTAAATTTCTCAAAAGTCATGGGAACTCAAATGGTAGAACTAATAAATAAAAAAGAAGGTTTAAAGCTCAAAACTTTGTTAGCAATAGAACCATCAGCTACAAGATGGTTTAGAGAGATATATCTAATGAAAAGTAATTCAATCAAGATTGCTGATGTTCACGCGTTCTTAGATTATTTGCAGGTTTATAACAAGAGCAGGGATGTTGTAACTTTTTGGGATAACCTGAGGTCCCATCACAATCGTATAGATTAATTATAGATTCAAGAGTTAGTTTGGACTTGTTTATTTAATGCTCCATATTCATCCGAGTTTAATTGCATTGAAGAATATTTTGTCTAAGTTAAACGATAGTACAAGAAAGAAATGGTCACTCGAGATATTGAAGTTACTAATACTTGTCACTCAAAAATTGTAAGTAAATGTGTAGAGAAAGTAGAATTATAGGTAGTTAGAAAAATTGTTGATAGGCATGTAAAAATATTTAGACAATATTAGGCTGAGGTTTGAAACCTTCTAGTATATAACTTATCTTATAATTATCTAAAATTTTCTAATTCCATTTCAACATTTCCTGGAGCTATCTTTCCGCTAGAGATATGGGCAGTGGAGAAATCTTTCTGTTCAGGGTTATTTTAGCCATTGTCTTCAGTTTGGCTTTGAAATCTTAAAATGGTAATGATATTTCATGGGCCTCCCTTTTCTGTCTCCTTCTTCTAGGTTTGGCTCATGCTTTAAGCATAGAGATTTATCTTACCTTTAGTTTCTAAAAATAAATTAAAGGAATATCGCCTTACTTGAGAAAAAGGGGTCGTCTATTAGTTTTTTGAAGATGTCATCTCTAATAAGCACCATTTCATTGACCTCTTCCTCATTGTCTTTCTATTTTCTTACACGATTGGTATGCTTTATTATGACTTCAACATATTTTTGCCACAATGTGCCAAGTTCCCTATAGAAATATTTTCTATCTGGGAGCACTTGGCAATCCTCGTAATAATTCATGAATCTCATTATTTCTGAGTCATCCTTAACTTTTGCAAAAACCTTTTCGACAGATAACTCTTCATAATAAGGCACATTAAAGACCATCACATTTGCAGCTTTGAGTAGGTCTTTTTCTCCTGCAAAAAAGTCTCTGAGAAATCTCACAGTAAGATGAGCATCCACAGGCAAAAAATAACCTTCTAAATAAATAAAAATAAAATAACTTACTATTAAATTTAAGGTAGGTTATCATATCATTCTTAGATATAAACATATTAGATATCTCCCAGATGTCATGGCCAGTGATGGAAGGCTAGTTTGATTGATTCATTAAATGCAAAAAATTTGATTTATAATAGAAATTGTTTAAAATTTACCGATATGCTAACCTCCTGTTGAAGGAGATTCATGAGTTTCTTTTAGAATTTCTTTAAAAATTCATTACTTTAGTATTGATTGATATACTGATCTTATAGCTTTTTACTACTATAACTAATGTGCTTAAACCAACACTTTTTATGAATTAAATTTGGAATAAAAATAGGAATTCTTTTAATCCTTAATGACTGATAATTTAAGAGAATGTTGGATTTAATTGTAATTAGTTTTAGAACACCATAATTTACATAAAAATGCTTACCCTTCTTCTCTATAGCTTACACCTCTAACACCGCAAATTATTTATAAACTCATTTTTTGCCGTAATTTGTATTTGGGTCAATTTTCTTGAATTGAACCCTATCTTTTTATTTACAGTATAAGCGTATTATATTCTTACTAATGTTAGCTTTTAAGATACTCTTGAAGAATATAATTTTGAATATATCTAATTCTGATTCCCATTTCCATTACCTCAATTCCAATTATAATTAATCATGAAAAGTATTATTCATGCTATATATAAAAAATTAAATGAGTTGCTTATAGCAAAAAGTTTTTGAGATATCATAAATTAAATATATATCAAACATTTATATATAATTTTTGAAAATATTCATGTTTAATTACTTACATTTTATGTAAAATTTAATATGAGCTATTATTATTATTATCGTTTGATCATTAATCGGATTTATTGTTAGTGATTAGTTTAAATAAATTAAAATCATCGTCTAAGTGTGGGAATGCTATTATAGCATCTAATATAGTAAATTATACTATATATTATATAAAAACTAATAAATATTATTGCAATGAAGATAGCCAATGGAGCCTTCACATTTGAGAGATACACTGAAAAAAACAAATTGCGGTAAAAACTCCGTCTAAAATCAATTTGCATATTCGTAGCTATTATCAAGATGTGTTATGGTATTTAAGGAATTGGTGGCCAATAGCAATCATCCTGAATAACTATAATAATGAGCAAGCGAGAAAAACCAGAGTTTATAGATGCCACTAATCCAACTACTTGCACATTTTGTCATAAACAATTCGATAAGGGGACTTCAATCAGAACAAACCTTTCCCTTTTCCATAGGCAAGAACATAAAGAATAACGATTACTTGAAAAAACAGCATAAAAGACTTGCAGATACTGTAGGTTTATCTTCACAAGTAGCAATGATTGTCAGAGGCATGAGATGAAATATCTATACAAAACTGAAGAATTAAAATAAGAAGAAAATAGATTAAAACAATAAGAAAAAATGGGGATATTTACGGGACTAGCTGAAGTACTTGTAAAAGTACCAAGAGGAATAGAATTGATTACAGTCAAGAAGAGAGTTAAAAAGCTAGCATACAAGTTATTAACCCAACCAATTATTTTCGAGGGCGATGTGAGAGATTTACAAATGTGGCATGATATTGCAGAGAATGTCAAGAAAAGAGACAACAAATTGTACGAAGTTTTAATGATGGACCCACCATAGAGGTTAAAACAAGACTTGCCTATCCCACTTTATCAGACAAGGAAATAATTGAGATGCCATTACATTTAGTGCAAGAACAAGGAATTTTAATCTTATGGATAGTAAATTCGAAGAAAGATGTTGAAAAGAAACTACTAGATAAAAATTGATACAGAGAAGTTGACAGGGGAGAATGGGTTAAATTAACAACAAATGTGATATTATACTAAGGATGGGGGGGGAATATACAGCTCATTGCAATTAAACTTTTGTAATCGCAGTAAAAGGGAATGTGTCTCAAATTGTAAAACACCACACAGCAAAATCGGTTATATTTGATGCAGTAGATAAACATTCTGCTTTGCCTAGTAATAAATATGACTTTGTTCAAACGATTGCCCCTGACAGTCTGAACTTATTTGAAGAAAAAATAATATTAGGAGATGATGCAGTACATTTGGTAACAACCTAAAGTGAATCTGTTATAAATGTTATATAGTAATTTATTAGGTTTTTTTAAGAGTGATTTATATTTAAATAATTAAGTTTTAAAATTAATTACAGGGAATGTAAATATGATGAGCTCTTTGCACTGAAGGAGCTTAAGGTTGCACTGACGAAGCGAAGGATAGAGTGAGCTATGTTATTATAATTGTTGTTTTACAATTGCAGCTGATACTGGCAGCTACGTAAATATCCTTGATATCATTGAGAAAGTTTGAAAAAGTACAAATAACCTCGCTAATTCAATAAAATTCAACGCCTTAGTATCAAATGACTCTGTCGATTTAGCTAATAATGTCAAATTCATATGTGATATGACATACAGCCACACTCGCATTTGTGATATATTAAATTTTGAAGATAGCATGTTTTACATTATTGTCTGTAAGAAAACTTGGTCTAAAAGTCCAAAAAGGTCATATACAACTGCATCATGGTACTAAAATCAATAAAAATCTATGAGGGTACCAGGAAAGACCTTCTACAAATGCTATTCAAAATGACTAGCCTTACCAGTTATAATTGTGGTGCTTTATTTACCAAAGATTAATTTTAGAGCTATAAGGAGCAGCCCAAGAGTAATCCTATCGATACCAGAGGAATTTGATATTATAAAATAACATTATCGAATCAGGGCAAGAGATGGCTCAAATGTGCGTCCATGTACTTATTTGTAGATAGCTTTAGGCAATAGAGGCTGTGGGAGGTCTGAATATGTAAGTTCCAATCTGATTTTGGCCACTTCCTTTCAAGAACTCACGAAACATCAATATTCTTATCAAATGCCAATCCATAACAATATTGAATTCCACGTTTATCTCGGCCTGGAGAATACTTGTCTGTATCGCAGATTAGAGGAAGATGCGTAATTTCAAGGGCTCTTGAATAACTATACTTGCAGTGTATCAATGTCATGCTCACCAACCAATTCGTCTGGTCTGCAATACTGATTTTTAAAGTTATTCAAGCTTTTAGTATTAAAATTTTTGATAGATTAATTTAAGCCTAATCATAACAATAAACCCTAATTTCTTAGGAGAGTAATCAGAACACTCAACGATTTAATTTACAAATTCTAAACTTATCATTTTCGCTACTATAATTACATAAGCACCAATTGAAGGCTCATTTTAAATCACTGCAACTAACGAGGTCTCAATCAATTCAGGATTCAATACTTGCACTTTTGTATGAAATATCAACTCAATAATAACCTTATTTCCTCTCTATAAGTCATTTCCAGTGACAGTAAATTCTAGGCTTGTACATCAAGTGACAGGACTATCACAATAATACTGAGTTGAATACTACCAGCTGGCATGTTTTGAAATTCTCATAAAATGCGTGCTAACAAATCCAATCAGCACAACTCCTACTGGGACATTTTCAATATAAACTTTCAGTGGTAGTTCTTAGCTACTTGATTCACTTTCTGCAGGAATAAAGTTCCAGAGGTATTATTGCTGTCTTCTAGTTTTTCTCTTAGAAATCCCAGCTCTAATTGGAAACTTAATTTTTTTATTTTTTATCTCTAACCTTTTGCATTTCCCCTAATGGGGTTTCACTTTTTATTCTTACCTAAATCAAATTAAAAAATTATTTATTCGTAAATTATAATTATTATTGATGCAAATCGTTTGTATACTACTTATTTAAAACTTATTTATACAACACCTCTTATTTTATTTATAAATTATTTACCCAAATTGCTTAAAATTCTACTCTTGGGGTTTTATTAACAACATATTAGTATTAAAAATCTTTTTGTTTATATAGAAACATTTAGATATAATTAAATATTTAAAACATTTAGTTATAAATTATAATGAAATGTATGATTTTTAAATTAATTTCTGGCAAATATTTAGCCCAATCCTTGTGAGAAGCTCCCTTTGGGCAAATAAATTGGTTTTAAGAACAGACTCAAGATTGGATTATAAAAGAAAGGCAAGAAAATAAATGAAACTAAGAAGGAAAGGTCTCAATTCTAAAAGAATGAAGATGGTTATGGATGTGTACAAGGTGATCGAAGGAAGTTGAATTGCCTCATTGATTTTTAATGAGGAGGCAAGCAATTATTATGAAAAGGCTTGTTCACGCTTATAATAGTTAATCTCGATGAATTCGAGGATTATAACCAAAATCTGTTGTACTAGTATTAGAACAAATATTAAGAAAGCACTCATAAGGAAGTATAAAATAAAAAGAGAAACTTGTTTTGAGACAAGTTTCATTAACATTGGAAGGAGATAAAGGCGGAGACATGTTTGAAAGAAAAAGAAGTAAACTAATTCAACTTTTTAAAAGCAAACTTATATGATTATTCTCTTCCCAATAATATTCTATGATAAAGGAGTAGTATTAATTGAGAAGCCAATGGAACCATTAACTAGAAGTTTGAAAATGGTCGCATCTAGATAGTACGAGGAGATATCAGAGGCTTAATATTACATTCCATATACTGCCCGTGAAAATTCATTTCTTACAATAATTAAGTTATAAAAATGATAGATATGATATCTTAAATAATGGAAAACTCTAAATTTGAGTAGATTAGTATGAATCCTAGCAAAATACTTTAGAGGAAACAAATGGATGAACTAATAAAAATGATTTTCATTGATTAAAATTTAATTTATAATTTGAGAAAGTTTCTGACTATGCTCAGAAAGCTTTTCTTTTTTGTCAGATTGAGCTACTATATAAAAATTCCTTGAAACCCCTATTTTTATCTGACTTAATTTGGGTATTTAGAGTTATATAAATTTTTAATATCCATAAACATATGTGGCAAGATGTTAAATCATAAATATGTTTCAGATAGATGTCAACATATGAGGTTAAGAAATATGTAAAGCATATATATAGATAAAACTAAAAGATATAAGTTGATTTTATTCTAATAAAAATACCTACTCATATATTAATTCCAATTTATTAAAAATTGATATAATAATTGCATTTAATAAAGTTTAAGATAGGGAAAAACTCGATCAGACTATAGAGCAACATATAAACCAACTAAGTTGTGGATCTAGTTGACAATATAGCTCTAATAACCTCAAAGAAGATTACATATAACTAGAGACTTCTAGATAACTTATTTCTATAATATTTGTCAAGGAATTTATCAATATGTAATGAAACTACCTTATACTAATTTTGAAGATTGACTTGAGGAGCATTGTAATCGGTATGTGAGGGAGGGATAGCAATCCAAGAATTAGAATTGAAGTAGAATATATAAATTAGGAGTAAATAACTATAGCAATTGATAAGTGAAAAAAGTCTAACCATTGCCAAGAATAAAAAGGAATCTAAATAGGTAGAACTAATCTAGAGAAACGACATAAAACTTGACATAGAACAAGAGAGTAGTGAGAAAGATGGGAGATTCAGCGATTTCGTGGATTAAATGACAGAACTATAGATGAGTCCACTCATCCAGGATAGGGAGTAATCAAAATGGAGTGAGAAAGAAAGAAATCGGCACCTGCAAAACGCAATTATTACAACCCATCTTCAATAAAAATCGATATTAATAAGACAGAATACGCCAGACAAACTAAGAACGAAGTATCAAGAAAGAAGTAAGGATGTTATGAGCAGCACTCTCAGAGCAAGAAATTTTGCGTTTATATATAATGTTTAATGAAATAAATTCTCTGCTGCTGTTAATTTCATTTTTTTCGTTTAATTAATATTTTTCTAATCTAAGTAACTGACTAACAATAACTAACTTAAAGGTTTAGAAACCTTCGTGATAATATTTTCTAAATTTAAATCTATTTTTAAATAGTTTTATACTAATTGAAATTATTTGGGAATATTCAATAAATTATTATTATCTAATTATATGTAAATTGAGTGTTTATTAATAAAACTGTAAATTAATCAAATAAACCCATTTATTTGATATTTCTTTGAATTGTCTCACTCTGTACTGAAAACTTACCAAAGTGGTTAAGATCTATGATCATACTACTTCCCATTCATTTATAAATAATATATTTAAATTATTTCTACTTAAAAATCAATAATTACATGAAATGTTGAGAAAGCATTGAGAATGAAATCTCTTAAACAGATGTAAAAGCTCAACTAAATAAAATTAAGGCTAAAGAGAATATTAGAGGAGATAAATCAGCATACATAGATAAATAATAAATTGCTTCAACTACTGCTGTTGATGTCAAAATCACGGCATAAGATGGCAATTAAAATGATGAAAAAGATTTGATGTCTGAGTAGCATAGTATTAACTGAGTGTATATCAAATTGAATACAAATGGTGATTTCAAGATGTTAGTAACAATTATATTTCAAAATAATAAGATAGTTCAAATATGCAAGATTAAGATGAATTTCTGATTAATTCTCAAACTCCAAGGAGAGAGAAAACAGTCAAAACTTGAGTGTAAATATAAACCAGTTATTAATGATGATGATTATTAAAAAGATAAGCAGGTAGAAACAATTTTTCTGACAGTACCTAGATATTTCAAGTCAACCTTAAATAATATTGTTAAATTTATCTTTGCTTAATTTTGTTTTCTAAAACAATTTCAAGTTATTTTGATGAAAGATTAATTTTTTAGACAGTATGTCCTGAAGCTTTGTCTCTCGAATTTAGTTAATTGAATTAAAGGAAATAGTCCTAACTTAAATATAATAATGCTCAGTAAAAATAATATAAATTTAACAAATTTTTTATATAATTTTTTAGATGGATTTATATACACTATAAAGGAATTTATGAATGCTTACCTATGAATGCTGTTTTAAGCCTTAATAACTGAAATTAATAATTAAACTTTTTTAATTATTCAAAATTGATTAAGAAATATCAAAAGATAATAATAATATTAATTTACCCACATTAGAGATTAAAAACCTTCCGAAACAAATTTATATTAGGCTCACTTCCTTTCAATTATTTATATTAATCAGTCTGTTCACCATTTACTTAAACCAACCTTATCTTTGATTTTGTAGAAAACTTCATCAAACTTTATTCTGTGTTTATGACTCTGACTCTTAAGTGACTTTTTTTTCTTCGTCATATTAATTTTATGTGTGGATTTAACTAGCATAAATTATTATTATAATTATAACTCCAAATCTATAAAGTTAATAGTAAAGTAGTGTAACTGGAAAAAATTCGGAATTTAAAATTTAATTTAAATATTTAGAATAAGAAAGTTTGAATTAAGCTAAGTTTGCCTCTATAATATTATAATACATTTCGAAGAATTAATAATCCGACTGCTCAATTCATTTTACTCTTCATTTAGAGTCCTTGACTAGAATTTCATTATAACTCGTTATTAGTGAGAGAAATCTGGGTCCTTAATGCCTTTAAAATTATATTGATCATTTTAAATTTAAGGAAAAATTCTTTAAGCTTATAATTAAGACTTCTTAATAGTTGGCCAATGTCCAAGGCAGCCATAGTTTACATCATTTAGCTCTTATATTTTTGATAAAATTAATTCTTTGTTCATTTTCTTTCTATAGCTATCTCCATTAGCATCATTGTCGATTAGATTATTTTTCAAATTAAATTTAGGGGAGTAAGATTAATTTTCTAAACATTTATTTGTATCATTATGCTAATATTTAAATTTTAAAGTGGTAAAACTCTTGGAAATCGGCAAACATTATAAAAATAAACAAAACTACTGCATCAAGAAATAAGTAGGATGAATGTTGAGATGGGGCCTTTCCCCTGATTTTGATGATAAGGAGTTGAGAAAAATGCAATTAACTCCTCTAAACAGGCAAATAAGGCTATTAAGACCTCCAAATTATAATTAAGACTTAATTAAGACCTCCAAAATTAATTAAGTAATATTTAAATTTAAATTTAAAAGTCTATTTAGCGGCAAATGCAATTTTAAAACACAACACTCGGCAAAATGTAAAACTCCTAAGACCTTCTCTCTGAGAGAGACTAAATCAATCCACAATACACCAGAAAATAAGATAAGTAAAACAGCGAAGTGCTGAGCGGCGATGAATTCAATAAAGATGCGATGTCAGTGCTTGAGATGCACACTTAGAACTCTAGTCTCGAAGCGGCCCATTTCAGAAGAGGAAGGAAAGCAAAATATGATGGCGCAGAGCACCCTCAGCTTATAGACAAGGCTAAGCTTCTATTACTTGAACATAACTTTGACATTAATAAAATATTATCAATGGATGAGTTTAAGCCCCTTATTGGGTCTAAAGATATTACGAGGTTTGTGAACAAGTTCATATTAAACAGGACAACATAGCTGCATTCTAAATCTGTAAGAAATGTCCCACTTTCCGAAATTCAAAATATAAAAGCTTGGAGGTGCCATCAAATAAAGTAAACCAGACTTGGATGGCAGCATTAGGTCTACGGAAGCTATTGAGGCCTAATTCGATCCGATCAACTCCTAGGTAAATTATGGAGCAAAAATATAAAGCGAAATTACCTCAAGTCAAATCAGAGAGTATATGATTATAAAGCCAAATCTTAGACAAGAGTTTATTGAATGAATATTCAAAAGAAACAGCTAGAGTTTATTCGAATTCTTGCACAATTTAAAAACAGCTTGTTCAGAGAGTTTGTATGAGGACATGTTTAGAATAATCTACGAGATGAATAGCTCAAGTGGTGATAACATTCACGTAAAAATGAGGCTCTTTGTTTCTTCACTGTTATACTATAACAACGAGGTCATCGCTATTGATGAGGAACTTCTGAAGAGCTCAATGCTACTTTTAGCTTAACGACCAAATACAGAACAAGCTCTTGGGCTTTCAAGTTACATCTTTCTGAATGAGCCTGAATGTCTTGCTAGATTTTAAGACGAAATATCTAAGCTAGATAAGAACAACATTGGTATTATACCATTAATGATAGGCACATTTTAGTAATTTAAAATTGACACCTAAGCTGTGCGATTGCTAGCAAATACCTTGCTTTGTTTAAATAAACCATTTATTCAGATGGTTAAAGAGGAATAAGGCTTGCGTTTGATTCGGCACGTCCCTATAATTGTTGTAGGGGACTTCATTCAAATTTGTGCCTTGGGTTCCTCAACATCATATCAAAAGCTTGACAACTTTATTCGCACTATGAATGAAATTTTCGTCTAAAAGTGGGATTTCTTGGATTAAGAAGACTTCACCCTTTTCATGAAACAGCTTTCTCACGAGCTAAAGATAAGAAATCCACTATGGGTAGGAAAGCTTGATGAGATATCCGAGTTGGCCAAGAATCTGTCATTCATATAACAGGAGAAAGGTGTTAGGAAAGGAGAGACATAGTATATGATTGTTTAAAGGCTGACTTTACATCAATAAACTAACTTTTATAAATTCCAAACAAGGCTAATGATTTGAGTGATTAAGAGCAGAGGAAAATTATATCAATATTTAGAAAAGTAAACAACTAAGATGATAGGGTGGAGAAATTTTGCCAATAGTTTAACATTAAGGCCTTCGGGGACACAACCTTACTAAAGTAATTAGAAACTCAGCTAGGGTTTGCATACTTAAAAATTCAAAAACTCTGCATCAATTTCATTTAAAACACTTAAGCTGATTATCGCTTCATAAATTTCGGAGTAGGAAACGGAAAAACCCTACTCTGTAGTTCCTTGGCAATTATGCATGCTTTACAAATGAAGAACCAGTATTTATCATTGGTAAAAATGAGCATCTTGTTCTTAGGGATGAAAAAATTTTTGAATCTTTAATCACTAGATTCAATCTAAACGTCAATGTTAATTAGTTTGAAAATAAAGTTGGATTGTACTACTTTACTTAAAAGAGCTTAGAATCATTGATTGGTTAAGAGGGGTTTGAGTAGGCTTGGAAGCAATCACTAGTCATCATAGACGAGTATGATTGGATACTTTTGATGGAAATGTTAAGAGCATGGCAAAAATTATAGAGCTTTTCACTCGTGCAAAAAGTATTATTGGATTTACCGGCTCAAAAATTTCTTTGAAAGAGGCATAATGTCTTCACCTTGCATTCAAAGTAAGAGAGGTGTAATTTCCCAAGTTGAACTCCATTCTTGGAGATAAAAGGATCAAGCTCCACTAAGAACTTATTGCCACTAATCAAGCTGAGTATTGCAAAAAGATTTTTGAGATATGCCAAGACTATTGCAAGCTGACTCCTGTATTGATAGTAGCACAAACATCATATAACATAATAGAAAATCATTTCAAAAAGTTTTCAAGCATACCTTTCTATTCAATGAAAAATATTAAGGGTACAAAAGTCGAAGCTCAATTTGATAGGCAATTTATTTCAAAGAACTTAGAAGGACAGTTTGGTGTGTTTCTGCTTACAGAGTAGCAAGGAAGAGGTACTGACCTAAAAACTAATCACGAGATTGAGTTTAATGGGGGTCTATTCTTGATTGTTGCGGATGTATTCTCAATTAGATCAATGGATCAAATCATAGGGAGAGTCGGAAGATTACAAAGAAAAGGGACTTACAAATTGATGATTTACAAGCAAGGTTCAAAGGAAACGATTGATTAAGTAGTGAGTCTATTATAGCAAATTATTGAAAATCAGAATCATGTTAGACTTGCAGAATTATAGCAAACTTTGGCAAACCGCAAAGAGTAAAATGATCAAATTTGTTAGGAGCAACAAGAAGTTGGCCTGGAACAGACTTAATGTAAAAAAACACCTGCAAAAATAATATAACCAAAATAGGAAGATGATGGATAATTAAAAGCGGAAGAGTGTGAAGAAAGTAATTGTAGAGCTATTGAGCATAGTTAATCAGAGAATGAATCTTAGAGCATTATTAATAAGGAACAACAGCACCCAACGGTATCTCTGACTCTAGAAAACTTCGATTCAAAAGAGACAATAGATGCTTTCCTTGTCGAACAAAGCTTAATCGACAGATTATAAAAGAGAAAAAATTCAAGAAAATCTCTCTCTGCTCAGAGGCTTCTAACCGAAATGGAAGATGAAGCCAGTTTTAAAATGAAACAAAATGGTGGTCGAAGTATTCAGTGTACTCCTAAAAAAAGAGACATCAAGCTCAACTATAAAACATAGGCAGGATGTGTAGAAAAGGTTGACCTAGCATCAGGTAAACAAATGAAGCAATGTCTCAAGGAGAATCTTATTTACAAACAATAAGAAAAGAAGAAGTTTAAGATTCCTTCCGTAAACAACTTAAGAAAAAGGGACCCACTCAGAGAAGTAGGCTATGGATGATGTTTAAAGTTTAAATTGAAAATTTGACATTATTTTGTAAACTTGAAAGAACGAATCAAAGCTCAATCTTATCGAGCAAAGAGGATTGAATAATTTTTGATAAAGCGAGATTAAAACTTTTTAAATTTATTTTTATTCTATGTCATAGATGCATTTAAAATCATAGCATTCTATCATTCTAGTTTCCGTCTCTAATTCTTCCTTCATCATCTATAACACCTCTTTCATGCAACTAGTGGACTAGAGATTTGTATTCGTGCAGCTCGTTCATTTACTCATGAACTTGGTTGAATTCATCACGCATTCGTTTGTTTTCTTACAGGAATCTCTACTTGCTGCCTCGCAACGCTTGCTCTTCTCCTTTAACCTCTCCAACCTCGTTTGCTCTTCGCTTTCTCTGTGATGTCTACTTAATCAGATGAGCTGATCGTCCCTTATGAACTGAAGGAATTTAAACAGCATAAATATTTACCACTAAAGTTGAGTGAGTTAGACAAAGCATCCGCAAACTCCGGCCTCATGTGAACCAATAGATTCTAAGACTAATCAAGCTTCTGGCGCCTCTTAAATTTTGCATCATGTATCATTTGATTCACGCCGTCTTTATCAAGTGAAAGAAGAACATCGCAAATCCACCTTTTATCAAGATGCAACCAGTCGCATTGATCTGGGAGGTATTTGAGCAAGCTAGGTTTTCCTTTAGCGTAATCTAAAAAATCATCAGCTGTAAGGCCTTCAATTTGAGGGACAGCTGCTATCATTATTTCTGACCTTTTCAAATACTATAATTGATGAATAGCATTTGTTCATACCTCTTTTTCTCCAGTAATTATGCTCTTGAAAAAGTAAATGTTAGAACAGTTAATCTTTGGAAGGTATGCACCACACTCTTAAGTCAAGAAATCGTAGAGCTCTTTCTTACTCCCTATTTTTTCTCTAACTTAGTTGACATTTATAGCTTGAAGTGAATTCTCCATTCTAAACTAATTGTTTAATTGAAATTGATATTCCTACCTTCTCTATCTTGAGGAACCTTGTAGCAAAAATATATTTATTAATTATTATTAATAAATTTCTAAATTAAGGTAAATATGTCCTCCCTAAATTACTTATTATATAGATTAATCTTCTCTCCACAAGTGAATTAATTTTCTGTCCAATATTTATATTCTATTTAATATGGAACTAAGGCAGCAAGATTTGCGTTAATTTTTCCAAACGCTCGATGAAAGATCTGAAATTTTAGATTAAGAGGTAGAGGAATAAAATTCATAGTCCTAAGCCACATAAGAC
>ARYC01004267.1:0-34599 GCA_000711775.1 Oxytricha trifallax | reverse complement strand
ATTTATAAAAGCCAGAAGAGATAAACATAGATGCAGGAGCTGGCACTAAGAGAAGAAACATAGGCCCAAGCAAGCCCTAAGAGGGAGAAAAGAAAGAGAAGCAAAATCCCTTTACTGGCAAATTTAATATGCGAACTTATTCATTCATTTAAATCTTAAACTTATTTATATACATAAAATCTCCCTTCTCTTGCGCATACTTTAGCTTTATCATCGCTGACTCTCTTAGCAGCACTCTTAATAAAATCTACTGTATCTATCTTCAAATCATGCATCAGATGGTAGAGCAGCAATTTCTTACAATGACCTTTCAATAACCCCCCAATATAATTCAATTCCATTGAACTAAGGGCTGTAAGGAACATTAAATACAGGTGTTATGTTTAGCCTTTCATATTCCTTGCTCGAGTCTTTAGTTTTATGGACAGATAGGTTATCAACGAACAGAATAATCTCTTAGTCAGGGTATTTGTCTCTGAGTTATTGTAAGAACTTAATATATTATTCAGTCTTTATAGAGAGGGTGGATAACATAAGTCACTAGGCCACTATCTTCACTGATTCCACCAAGGATTGCATGAGTTTATATCTTAACTTTTTAGTCATAAACTTCTATATTACTATACCTCTTGTACCAAGACCTTGATATAAATGTATTGAATGTAAATACGGCTTCATCAGCGTGTATAAACTTTATATTAGGCTCTTAAGACCTCTGCATTTAATCGAATATATAATTTAAATTATACTTATAAAATGGAGCATTAAAGTCAATCACTCTCTTAATGCGATTGACTGTCTTGTAAGATATTCCATTCTTTTTATATATGTTTGCTATAGATTAAGCAGAGATGTGAAGCTCAGGAAATTGGCGATGAAACATCAAAGCTCTCTAGGCCAAAGAGAAGTGAGCGCAGTATTTAAGAGTCTTATCATTAATTAGATAATCGATATGATGCTGCTAAAATTTTAAGGGTCTCTTCGGCTTAGAATTAAGATGCTATCTCTTTAAATTCAATGCTAATAGACAGTGAGACCTTACATTTGCTGGAGATTTATGGAGTAGCCTTGCTATAGACGTATAATTTTGAACAGGCTTGAGTTATTCACTATCTTCATCACATCCATATCGCAACTTAAACAATAAATCTATATACTCACTGTCATAAACAGACCCCAAACCTCGCATATATTCACTTAAATTACTAATATTTAAACATTAAACCCCTACATAAACCCTATTAATTCCCTAATAAAGTATGCACTAATAGTCTAATTTTATCAATCAAAAACTCAATCAAACTACTGAAAGGGTTTTGGGGTTTTGAATGAGCTTTGTAAATTATAGGAATTACAAATGTCACCCAAAAAGTCATTTCAAAATAATATGAAAATCCAAATTAATTATTTAAATTGAAATTGAAAATGAAAATATCGGTCTTCAATACGAAGATCTTAATCGCATGGGAAGGCAGTTTAAACGCACAAATGATATTTGATATAATTACAAAAAATTTAATATATTTTTTGGAATAGTTCTCAAATCTCAAACTGGAACACTGTGAATTACTTTCTTGCTTCCTATTTACAAAGAGCACAACAAAGATGCGAAATTATTCAATTAATTCGAATTAATAGATACTATTAGTTTAAATTTTTCCTTTAATTTTAGCCATTTTTTCCTTTTAAAATAGTAGTTAAACTGCATTTGTTTAGCGAAGTCTTAATATTATGATACCTTATATTTAATCATTTAATCTTATTAAAATTCCCATTCTTTTTTTTACATTTATTAATTTATTTTATATGAATGAGCATTTTTTTTGTGTTCTGAATAGATTCCAACCTTCTTAAGGATTTTATCGAATTCTATTTTAATTAACACATTTGGCAATTTATTTTTTATCAAATTACCTTAATTCAATTGAAATATTAACTACATGAAAAAAATCTTTGCAAATTATATTTTCACTCTATAATTATTTATTTCCTAAATAATAATTCATTTTAACATTTCTTTAAATAATTTTGCTATTATTCATTTATGCTATCTTTAAAAAATTACTGTGACTTTTTATATTATATAATTGTCTTAATCTTGGATATTTATAAGTAAATTAATGCCAATTGCAATTTATTAATATAAAACATGTAATTAGAGCTAAGAGATATTCCATTAGCATTCATGATTTATAATAGGAAATTAATTAATTTAATCAAAAACTTAATATATTAAAAGGTATTCTTACTAATCAGACGCAGGTGGACCAACAGCACTCACATAAAATGTAAGTTTCAAAAAAAAGATATATTTAAAGTTTTTTTTTAGCGGTCCTACCTGGTAGGAGCTGGGGTGTCAGCAGACTGAAGCTTCGCAAGGCTACACTTGGAGGGGACAGGGGAGTGACTAGGATGAGGATGAAGATGAAGATGACGAGGAAGAAGAAGATGAAACTGCTTTTGATCATGTTTCCATTTTTGATAAGTTTAATAAGTATTAGTATTTAGTTTAATAGATTAATTATAAATTTAAAGTTTTCTTATTATAAATTATAATTATAAGTAATACTACTTATCATAATTTAATCCAAAAAAATGTTTTTATATATAGCATATATGATTTTAGATTTTATTTTTATATTGTGTTATCTTATTAGCTTAATAATTAACTCATATAACTTTAATGCCCATTTGAGCTTACTGACCCCTTCAATTCACTTTTCATCTCTAATTGTCACTATATTTTATTTAGAATTTTTCTTAAAATCTTGCTTCAATACAATAGTATGTAAAAGCAAAATTAATTATATCCTATTAAAGTATAATTTATTAACCCACACTTTTCATCATCTCATAAAATAATCAAATTAAAGCATAATTTGTATCTATCAGCATTGTAAAAAGAGTGACATCCACTTCTAATTAGAAGAAAATCCCATATAGATTCCTGTTTCCCCAAATGGAGACTTGTGATAAGAAGAGTGACCATTTGCCGAAGTAGCTTAAATAGGATAAGCAGGCAGACTTTTATGTTTTTTAGAGCCTAAAGAATGTTCATTTTATTTTAATTATAAAAGAGTAATTTTTTTGGTGATAAGTAAGTTGTAAAATAAAATTCAAATTCAAATTAAATATAGTATTTTAATTATTAAGATTATAGTTAAAAGTTTAAAGATGAAAAACATCCTCGTTTTCTCGAGCGTGATTGCCGTGGCTCAAACCGTCGTTGAAAAAGCCGACACCCTCTCAGACTTCGGAAATTTCCTCGCAAACTTCAATGCTGGTACCTGCACCTCACTCATTGATAACAATAACAACGACAGAGATACCTGCTTGGTTGCCTGCAATGAGGCCCCAGCTTACATTACCAAGATGTTCACATAAACTGAATACACTGACTCTAAATTCAACCCAGCCGAGTTCTTCTCCATGCTAGGAGACTTCAGCACCAAGTTTAATGCACAAATGAATCAATGCAGACTCGTCGAGTTAATGCAAGCCATCAACAAGAGAGATTCAGTCAAGTTGCAAAGTTCACCATTACTATGAATAAATGAAACTACACAATTTTAGCGAAAACTCTGAAGCAGCAGCAGAATTCTTAAGCTGTCTAGTCGTATTCTCTATAGGAGAGCTACTCTTGCTACAGAAATTCCCTCTAACATATTAACAGATTAGTTCACCCTGAGCTCGACAAGAACACTGAAGAAGTTATCGCAGATATATTGGGTGTGGAGGTCTTCAGAACAACTATTGGAGGAATTGTAGGTTCTTATTCAGTGCTCACCAATAGAGGAGGTTCAGTACATCCCATGTGCAGTGTTACTGAGATTGATGAACTCTCTACTTTGCTATAAATACTACTTTACGCAGATACCGTAAACAGAGGTAGTGATGTCGTTGCTAGTGGATTAGTCGCAAATGATTGGAGTGCTTTTTGTGGCCTCGATACAACCGCAATTGAGCTTTCACGTATTGATACTGTATTTAAGCTAACAGAAGCAGGAAAGAGTATTTTCAGCGCAGAATATAAGGGAACTCCAATCGATCAACTATCATGATAATTAAGCATATAAAGTGCATATGTATAATTAAGGTATTCAATAAGATTATTATGAATTAATTGAATTTAATTTTACAACTTACTTATCACCAAAAAAATTACTCTTTTATTATAATTATATAATCATTCAGTCAGTTTATTATTATTTTAGTATAAATATATTTTTGGCTTTTATATTATACTCCTAAATATTAAAAGTAAGTGAAGAACAGAATGAATGACTAATAGTATCAATTCTAACTTAACAAAAATTATATTTAATAGAACAAATTTTAAGACCTAATTCCCATTTTTATTGATTAAATTATTATGTTATTTTAAGCTAAGCTCTGAATTTAATTAATAATTTAGAATTGACAATAAATTCAACTGAAACTATTATTCTCTAGACATCAATGCAAGCAATAGGAAGCTATGAGGCCCTAGTTTAACATGCTCTTATGACAATAGATTGATCTACTCAAGACTGCTTAGTTATTAAAATAGTTTTATTGAGAAAATATTGATGCAGATACTTTG
Source organism: Oxytricha trifallax (assembly GCA_000711775.1). Classification (NCBI taxonomy): domain Eukaryota; phylum Ciliophora; class Spirotrichea; order Sporadotrichida; family Oxytrichidae; genus Oxytricha; species Oxytricha trifallax. Next base: position 30,017 of record ARYC01004267.1, on the reverse strand, counting down.
TAAACCAAAGTATAAGGATGAAAAATTGAGTAATATAGCATATCAAATCATCAATTATTTCACAATTAAAAGAATCAACATTGACAAGGTTGCATAGGAGCAAGCCAGTCTCTCTAAGGATAAACCTATAGTGCTGGTATCTCTTGCTATAAAGACACTAATTATTCTGTGAAAATCACATATTTTAAAATCACATATTTACAAATAATAATCATTGTTGTATTGTGAATTATTTACTAACGATGTAACTACTTCATTAGAGGTGAAACTGTTGATAAAAAGACAAATATTTAATAAATAGCAGTAATGTAAAGTTCTTTATTATTTGATATCCTAAGGATTAATCAAATTCAACAATTTTGGCATTTTATCATTGCACTATTTGGGGTAAATAAGGGTTTAATAAACTCGTAAGTGTTAAGTGGATTTGAACGCATATCTGATTGAAATGGCAAGGAATGTAAAATTATCAAAATGGTAACTAATAAATTAATGAAAAAAAGAATATATATATATCAATCATTAAACAAAGTCTAATAATAGTGATAGGATTTTAAATGACCTTCGATGTTATGAAGAAGGAAAATAATGATTAGAATTAAGAAATATTAATTAGTCAAGCAAACAAATCTGTTTATATTTAGGATATTGTCACTAAAATTAACCGCCGAAATTATGAAGTTAATAAAGATGCCCGAATAATGATTTAGATAGTGTTGGGAACAAAGAAAAACTTGCTTTTAAAACCCCATTAGTCAATTAAGAACGAAGATTAGGAGATAAGAACAATTAAATTAAAATATAATTATAATTGGCTGAAATTAAATATAATTAGGCTAAAAACAAATTTACGCACCCTGATTGGTTTATTTTATAGAGACAATTAATCGAGCCAATGGTTTTAATAATTAGTCAAAAGTTAATTAATTTACGCCAATTATAATTATATTTTAATTTAATTGTTCTTATCTCCTAATCTTCGTTCTTAATTGACTAATGGGTATTTATTATCATAAACGAAATCAATTCATGTTTGTGATATTCTACTTTCTTAATCCTTTTCTATTAATTTCAATGAGAGACAAATTAATCTTATATGCTAAGTTTCATTAAAGAATTTGTTTGCTTTGCTGAAATTATAAAAAATGAAGTAATTATTAAATTATTAATAACGATGTAGGAAGATATATCTGAAATTGCATAACAGACTTACCTGAGAAGAATAAAATGAAGGCAATGTTGAAGATAATGACACTTCATCTCAGCTAGAAATGTAAATGTAAGAACTATATTTAATGAGCGTGTTTTTAAAAATATAATAGAATAGGAATTATATGATTGAGTTGCTTTTATTGCATATATAATTTTAGCATTTTATATATATATTAAAGATGATCTAATGATGGCATGTAAGCGCTGATACTCTAAGAAAGCCTCTCAATTTAATTATGAGTAGATGAAAGATTTATTGGATTAAAAGCAAAATTAAAAAACTGCTTTGATATAAATTCACATAATCTTTTTTGAAATATAAAAAATTTGACAAAAATAGTATAAGAAATATATTTGAACATATTAATAATGATTTAGTTATTTAACAACCCCATTTTCACATAGTTATATTTTCACAACACTTATTAACTGTTCATAGAATATATCCAATTTAATTTATGATATAAATTTCTTAAAATGTATATTAAATCAACAACTTAACAGTGAAGTATGGCTTAATTACATTGTTCACTTGGAAATATCTCCCAATGATAGTAATTATTAATTTGAAGATCTTCATCGATAAACCTCACATACTGAAAATCTGACAAGTCATTTCCTAATATAAGACGACTTTGTCGTAATAGAAAAAATAAATATTGTATAATTACTTAATTTAGTTTTCTTAAGCAGTCTTCAAGTCAAATAATAATCCAATTGCATAATTAATGAGACATTTATAAATATTCTCTAACTAATTATATCATATATTTTTGTAATATATTAAAGAATATTAATTAAAGTTTGAATATGATCCTTTCCTCTAATTTATTTTGATCGTAATATAGAAATATCAAAAATGTAATTTTTTCTTTTATTAATCATTAGCCTTTCTTATTTAAATTTATTAGATTTTGTTAAATTGCATTTTTTGGATTAAAAATTGCTGCTAATTTATAACTATTACTTTTTAAATCATTTTAAGCAAATGAGAATGAATGAAATTTATATGTAAGTTTATTATAATTTGCTTAAACAAATCATTATAATATGTTTTAAAAATTATCAATACGTTAGTTTTTGAGAAATTAAATCCAATCTTTTATTTTTTTTTACTTATTTATTTCAATTAAGTTAATCATAAATTCTATTTAAAGTATTAGTAGTTAAAAAAATAGATTGTTCTCTAGGCGCAATCGCTTTTTTAAGAAAGAAATATTAAAAATAAAAACTATATTATTTAGTATTTATTCAAATTTAATAATGTTTCTCCTTTCCCTAAATATAAACTTAAAAAAAAAATTATTCTCAAATAACTGATAAAATTAGTTTATGTTAATACTGACTTCCATTAGACTTATAACTATAAATAACTTACTAATTAGCTTATTTGATTTATCTAATCAACCATAATAATATTTGTTTATTTGTCTTTAATGGAAGGTGTAATTTAAGAAAATTAATCAATATTAAATATTTAAAAGGAAGATGTTGTGTTTATAATTAAAATCTAATCATATCACTGTTTAATACCAGAATCAAACCATCAATCTTAGTCGTGACGTTGACGAATCTGAGTGAGTTGACGTGGCAAACTTCCGTGACGTGGCAGTCGTTAAGTAGGAAACTCCTAAAAAAAACCAATCTCGCTATCACCTAGTCTTCTCCTAGAATCAAGATGTCGCCAGAGTAACTGACGATAGAGCTCGCATGATTCGACTAGATGACAGGGAGTAGAGAAAAACGCTTACCGGTCTTACTGCTACTGGAAAAAGTTGAAGATAAAAATCAAAATAACAGATTTTATTTATAAATTATTATAATTAAATGTAAAATGGAGATTCTTGGGCATTTATATTTATAATTGATGTCATAAATTTTATACTTTCTTTCATAAACCTTTAAAATCGCCATTTTTAATAAATATAATCCTATAAATTAATGCTTTTTGTTAATTTTAAATTCTTTAGCGCAAAAATTTTAATAATTAAATTTTTAAGATTCATTCAAAAATACACAGATTCATCTAAATGCTATGAAATTAGATTTATTTTCAAATTTTAACTTCATATGAAACTTTTCTGAGAAATAAAATTAAAAAATAAGATAATTAATTAATTAATATCATAGTATAAATCTCTCTAAGATATAGTAATATATTGTCTTTAATTTTCTCCATTATAAATAAAAAATTTAATTTAATTTTCAATTAAAATTTATGATAATTATTTGCATTTTTGTTTCTAAAAACTCCCAATATTTCGTATTTTATCAATGTCAGAAATATTTTAATAATTTATATATTTTTATTTTTTTTTTACATTAAATTATCAAGCCATAATTAGATTTAACTGCTTAACATAAACTTTAAATTTTAGTATCATTATAAAAATCATAATAGTCAAATATTAAAAAATATTCGGAAACAAAATAAAACTTTAAAGTGTAAAATGGCAAGACTATATTGAATATCTTTTCTTCGCTGCTCTATCAATAATAAAGGAAGAGATAAAAATTAAGCTATAAATGTGTGCTATAGTCAAAAGAATTAATTAGACTCTTAGAAAATCTTTAATTTAACAGAGTTCCTCAATCATTATATTGATACTTATTGTAGAGATTAATCACAGTAGAAAGGATTATTTTAATACAAGATAAAAATATTGGTAATGAATAGAATTCAATAAATTAAAAAACAGCCTTCATCAAAGAATCAACATATGCAAGAAATTGTCGTTGAGACTGAATAAATGATTAAGAGAAAGTCACATCTAAAGCTCTCCTCATCACTTAACCTCAAAAATAGTTTCTTACAGAGAAATTTGTAGAAGAAAAGCCTTACTCAAACAAATCAAATAATATAGATAAGCATTAGATAAATTTCAAATATAATAAACTTTGACATAATTCTTTTCAAAAGTTAAGATGCTGAATTTAATTGAAAACTCTCAAATATTCTACAAAACCCAAAGTTAGTTTTAAGAAAAATAAGCTCTATTAAGATTTTAAAAAATATCAATTTGTATTTTTAGACTAAAACTCAGGAGTCTTATCTTGGAAGTACTAAACTACCAATTTTTAAATTTATTACATTCATACTTTCGATGTTTAAATTACAGAAATCTTACATCTCAAAGTATTAAATGGCATGATTTCTATTGATTACAAGATTATTATAAGTAGTATCGATGAGGAAGAAGCATTCCAAACAAACTCAGAGACATCGGAATCTTGTTTAGATGATTAGAAGTTAAATAACATAAAAATCGAGCAATTAAAAATAGGAATTAAGGAACCTGGCATAAATCCCCTATCTAAGTTGATGATACACTATGTCAAATATGACCCACTTCTTATTTAAGAACAATAAATTACAAATAATTTGACTTAGCTTTAAAAGGAGTCAACTCATTAAATAATTGAATTATTAAAAAATATCACTGCCTTTCTTTCTCATCCCTATCATATAATATAAAATATTCTTTAAGAGTAGAATGTGCATCAGATTCATGAGGAAGACACTAGAGTTTTATATTAGAGTTAACACACCACTCTCTTCAAACTTATTCTCACACATAAAGATCTTGTAAGAAAATATCATCTTTATGCCTATAATGTTTCAATCAAGAGAATAATAAAGAAAATATAGCACTAACTATATTAAAAAGTGAAAGTTACACAAATTAAACTTAAGCTGGTAAACTAATCGTCCTTATAAAAAAATATCAAAATTGATAGAAACTTATTACTAAATATGATAAAGAATATTGAGGCTTCAGATGAAGTCTCTGTAATCTGACATTTCTTAAATAAAGTCACATTAATTTAACCAAACTTATACTCTTGCTTGCCTTTTCCAAGTTTTTTTTTCTTAACCTTAAGAATGGGAAGAAATTATAGAGAAGAACGATACATGCTTTTTGCTCCATAAACAAAAGTAGAGGAGGCAGCTTTTGGAAGAAATTGATATCAGTCAGTAAAGGCAGCAAAGCAACATCAAATACCAATTCAAAAGAAGAAAGAATAAACAAAGAATAAGAAATTGATGAAAACATAGTAGGAAATATGAAGCTTAAAATTTATATGAGGGTGCCAGAGACTTCATCTTATTTATTATTATAAATTGTTCATCCCAAGGTACACCCCTCTCTCTCCCAAAAATGAGACTCCCTTATAATAACCCATTTTATATTGAAATAATATCCTCAAGATCGGAATAATTTACACTAATTATTTTTTAAAAAAATTATTTTCATTTTAATTGCTATTTTGATATGAGCCTATTCTATAATTTATGTGATATTATTTATGATAAAAATTTAATAAAGGTTATAATATTTTGTATTAATGTTGTTTTATGATTTATGATTTGAAATACTGAATAATAAACTGCTTAAGTTTCTTTGGTTATCATTAATTAGTCAAACTAATAGTGAAAATGAATGACTTTTATTCAAAATAAACTATTGATCCATATAAATTTAAATGTGTTTAACTTAAATTACTATTATTTATAAATTTTATTTTTAACTTTGAAAAATAATTGAATTAATTTTATTAGAATAAACTGTAAATTATTCAATAATAAATCTCATAATATCTTTCTTTATTAAAATTTAAGGCATTCTTTATTAAATAATTGTCTTATGAAGATCGCTTATACTTTTAATTTAGTATCATAGGCATCGCTATTTTTAATAAAATAACTTCACGATAAAATCTAACTAACCTAATTAGCACTAATTTAAAAATTACTAATCAAATTGCTATCTTCCTAATAATTTTAATTTCTATTATAATTTTATGCTTAAATAATAGATATATTAATCTTACTAATTGTATTATCGATCATAAATCTTCAAAAATTAAAAATTGTATAAACTATCAAATCAACGTAATATATTTTCTAATTTCTAATTACTAATTAAAAAAGATAATTATATATATTAAAAAGTGAATTCAACACTTCTCAGAGAATTATTATTTCTTTCACTAATACTTCTTGTAAAGTTATTTCTATTTAAAATATTCAAGCAACTAAACTCAAATTTCAACAAAATACACTATTAAAACTTAAAATATTTCAGATTTTATAACCTTTTATAAATTTGGATGAGCAATCCGCGATAGCAGTAATTCGCAACCAATAATACAATAAATTTAGCATAAATATTGAAAACTGTAAATGCTACTGATATTTCTTCTCTGTTGGATAACAAATGATTCAGAAAATAATATAAATAATTAAATATACAATTTTGCATAAAAATAACTTATCAAATGTTACTTATAAGCGCATCCAAAAAAGGTTAAATTAATTCATTTTTGCAACTCGTGTATATACTTTAATATACTAATATGTAAATACAGACAGTTATTTAATTTTAAACTATATTTAATTTCTATTTCTTTTGCATTTTATCAATATCTTTAATTCAACTTTTAATAATTTAAAACATGCAGTATAATATGTCATTATAATTATAATTATTTTATTTTTATCTTCTATAAGAATGAGTAGTATAATTAATAAATTTCTTTTGCTGTTTTATATATGTTTTAGTTTCATTTACTTGATATTTAATTTTAATATATGTGATAATTGAAATCAAAATATTCACAAGAATAATGAAATAAAATATTATAAATTTATCAGAAGAAAGGAAAAATATAAATGATAAATAATTAAATGTCCTATTCCATTTTTAGATCTTCATCAGCTTCTAAATAATATATTTGAAAAACTTTACTTCAAATAAAAGTGAGAAAATCCAATTTATAAAATCATTCTTCCTTAAACAAGTGCTTCCCTGATAAGACTTAAGATTCCATGTTTTAGTTTATTTGTATATTCTAATGATGAGATTCAGGTTGAAGTCTGACCAATGATCTCCATTATTTTGAATTTATTTTTATTTGCACTAAGAACTAGGATTATTGATTATTTTGATGTGAATTTTTGCTATGAGATCTCAAAATATTTATTTGTTATCTCTTTGCTTGAAAAGATGAAATCATAGATTTAAATTAAGATTGAGGCCAAATAACTGATAGATTATTTAAAAACGGTCTATTAATTTTATATAGAGTTTCTCATTGTATAAATATAAAACCAATAACATTTTTGAATAAGTTTATAAATAAATTTAAAATATTTTCATTTATTTTAATTAATCTTTTTCCTCTTTTTAAGCGAATGAATTTCATATCATCTCGAGTGATTGATAAAATAATATTATAACCTTGGGAATTTAGTAATTATTTTTTATTTATTTAATGATATTATTTGTAAGATTTCTAGCAAGACTATGCTTATAAATAAATTAATAATGATGTTGAGGACTTATTTGATTATATTTATCTGGCCGATTGGAGAATAAACTTTCGTATGGGCAGGTAATATTAAAAGAAAACTAATTAAAAAATAATTTAGGAAATAAATAAGCAAATTTAAACTCTACAACGATAATGTCATCAAAATTTTTTTAATATACTATTAATCGCAAATCTATATTTTGGAATTTTCTTATTTTTTATTTCGCAAAATGCTCTATACATCTTGTTTATCTTAATTATATCATTTAATATATTTTAACTTATAATTTTACTCCTAAACTTTACACAATTAAATAGTTTTAGTATTTTTTAATTTCCATTAGACAAAGGAAAATTCAAATTATCATATTACATTTATGCTATATTTATATAAGCCGATGAACAAAATAATATTATTGTAGGAATACAATTAAAATTGGGAAATATAATTAAATTAAAATTATTTTATTTCAAAATAGTGGCAGTTAAAGTTGGCCAATTTAAACGATCTTGGGCTTATTTTATAGATAATTTAAAATTAGCTGAACTATACTATAGGAGGTACTATTTTATCGCATCGAGTGAGCGAGTATAATTTTAATGAATTTTGATGTGTTTAATTAAAGTGAAGTTATCTCGCTCACTCGATGCGATAAAATAGTACCTCCTATAGTATAGTTCAGCTAATTTTAAATTATCTATAAAATAAGCCCAAGATCGTTTAAATTGGCCAACTTTAACTGCCACTATTTTGAAATAAAATAATTTTAATTTAATTATATTTCCCAATTTTAATTGTATTCCTACAATAATATTATTGCCCAATAGTTAATTGTACAAATGATATAAATCAGTAATCTAATAACATTTCATTTGTTTAAGACATATTTTAAAAAGTAATATCAAAACTTATTAATTTGAGGAATATGACATACATTAAGTTTAACCTTAGGAGTTTTTATTTTTTACAAAAAAGAAATACAAAAATATTGAGAAAAAAACAAATAACAAGAAAAAATAAGCATATTAGCTGATTAGGATATCAGGTCAACTCATTTAGTTAAGAACCAATAGTAAATAAATGAGACAATCAAGTGTAAAGTATCTGGGAAGTACTTAAAAGAAAAGCAATTATTAAGGAATATCCAGAACAGCAGCTGGACCTTCCTGGTAATTAAACTGGTTTAAACTTTACTATAAAAACACACTTTGACAAAATATCATAGAAAAAAGGCTGTGTAAATATGCAGGATACAGAGCTTGAAGCTAACTTGTCATTTCTAAGAAGAATGGACATAAATACTAATAGATTATTCTATGATATCAAATTAAATAAAAATAAATATGCTATTGTTATGGATATATAAATACATAATGAAATTAAGATGCGTCTGAAAGTTAGATATTTAAAATGGAATAATTAATCACTATTAATATAGCATAAATTGTAGCTTTTGCTTATTGGGGCCATTTTACTGATAGCAAAGAGATATACACAAAAAGGAAATAGGCTTAAAAATGTATGAATACATATTGTAATTTTTGTTAGAGCAAATAATATTAAAGAGAAAAAGCAACTAAAGAAATGTAAATTAATAAATGATTGTTGAGTAGTTTCTATTATTAAATGTAACTAATTAAGGAATTAACTTGTGAGATGACGGAAATATCTCACGAGCGATACGAAAAATTCCTAAAAGAGCAAGGTTATTATTAAAACCCGACAACAGAGTTTGAGACATAATATAACGAATATCTCTCCATAATGTTCGAACTTGGCGCAGCCAACGAAAGACCAGTGCGAAAAAGTGAAAGCACACTCTGTAAACCATAGAGCCCCCAAGAAATCTTGGAAGAAAGAGCGCTCCTCCGTGAATGGGCACTTAGCCCAGACCTTGCCTCACACTGGGAAACCATAGACCTCCTAGTCAAAGAAAGAGACAGTAAACTAAACTCTTCTAAACCTACTGAATAAGAGACTAACTAAGACTCTGATTCAGACCAATGTTAAGATGAAATCGACTACGATTCATTTGGTGAAGACGACCATTAAGAAGACGACTTAGATCTCGTAGAAAGGTACTACCACAACAGAAACTAAAAAGTCCCACTACACTTTCAGTAGGAATAAACACTAGAAAACAGAAATAAAGACATGACTTTGAAAGAGAAAAACAAGAATTCTACTGCTACAGACACTAACGCTTTATTCCTAAGGATTAAACCTAGTAGATCTACTAAAAGACACCATACACAAAAAGATTCTATAACTCAAAAAAACAAGAGGCCCTCAACTACCATATCTTATAGGTATAAACAACTTTAACAATCACCCCTAGATAAGATTAGACACTTCCACCTAAGGAAGAAGAAGCACCAAATACAACCTAACAGTCAGATAAAGACTTAAACATATAAACGAAACTTATCTATCCTGCATAGGAGAAAGTTCAGAATTCAACTTAACCAAAAACTGAGACATACCCAGAAATCATCTCGTCCCCATTAACCTCCTCAATCCCAGTACTAGATATAGAAGACTCTTCACCCTTCTCAGTACTAAATAGGAACTCTCTCAATACGTCACACATCGGTACAACCGACCAGATTCTGACCACTACTAAATATCTGACATATATCCCAACTATAATTGAATAACAACCATACAAGTTTTATCACAGAATACTATACAATAGTTATTTCATAACACAAGTATGGGATAACAACCTCAGTAGTCTGGAGAAACTTATAATGCTACAAAATCCAATACTAAATCTACCCTACACAAATAAGTAGGAAACCGATGAATTTAACGAAAAAGACTAAGAAAATGTATACTCTCTCTACTTTCAACGTAAGAGAATAAAATTTAAAAAAGTCCAAAGAAGCAAGCAACTGAGAAGAGAATTAGAGCAGGAAAAATATACCTACTTCTCTAGAAATTTCCACAAGAACTAGAGACTTGACTTTATAAAAAACAAGAACACTAGAAAAGGAAAGCCCAAAGATAGAAATACGAAAGAAATCACTTAGAGAAAGAGAAAAATCAAAGGAGTTTAACTAACGGAGTTCAAAAATTACTATTGATTGAATAATTGCATTGCCCAATGCATTAATAATCAAAACTTAATTAAAAGGGCTTGACCCTTATATAAATACTAAAACAGATATGGATCTGGGGTCCCCAGAGACCTCAATGTGATCATATTATTATTTATTATTATTATTATTATTAAATATAACTAAAATTGATAAAAGGAGAATAAAAATTGTTTCTGGCCAATTCTATATTTAAATCATAATTCATATAAAATTAGTTACATAAATCACTATTTTTATTATTAAGTATAAGAAAAAGTCATTTACTAAAATAGTAATCTTCTACCATGAAATAATTTATGAAATTTATTTGCCATCTATTTTACTTACACTTAAGATTATTATGTTTTTGTTGTAGTTGCTACTACTGTTGTGTTTGTTGATTATCTGTTCATGTTTCACATAATTATTATTTATCTTTTGATCTGTTCTCTTAATTCTTTTCCTTTTCATCTAAAGTTTTTAAGATACTTAAACGAAAATACACTACTATATTTTATGGAAATGAACTATATTTAGGAAATAATAACTAACGCAAAAGTAATGATATTTTTACTTGGAAATATATGCAAGTTGAAATAATATAATAAACATACTTATCGATTAATTTCTTCAAAAACATAAATAATAGATAAAATTAAATTTTAATATGCTGATTATATTAATTTGACTTAAATTTAGATTTATAATTTTAATAAACACAGTATCTAAATTTTATATGGAGTTGTTGATTTTGATTAATTAGACTATAAACTTATATATATTTAGAGCCATAATCTGAAATTAAAAAGTAACCAATTTAATAAAATTAATCTATCTTAAAGTATTATCCTAACAATTATAAAAGTGACAGTAGTTTCTCAGCCTAATATTACCTAATGAAAAGAATGATAGTGTAACATGTATAAGCATCCTCAATCTCCAGTGCAGCTGCTACCAATCAAGGCTGGGAAAAGGTTTTCTCAGAAAAGGAAACAGTCAATGTGAAGATAAGAGTTGAAGCAAACGCATATTTACAATTCATTGCAACACAATCACAATCATCAACTTCGAATGGATATCAATGAGAATCAGCTGGTTTGCATGGTTCAAACATCTCTTTACCATATAAGGTAAGACTAATAACGCTTTCATTTCTTAGAGAAGCTGGAAGTTTGGTATTTGCGTATTTCAAGTAGTATTTACTGATTTATGAGTAAGGTGAAGAAACTGTATTTAACTGTTACTGTTGGTATAAGCTTAAGGATTAAGGATTTAAAGAAATGTGGTGATAGAAGGCCTTGTATTCAATGTTTCCTGGACATTAATCTACATTGAATCTATTGCCATCAGAACCTGCTACAGTTTGTGCCACTTAGTTTTAAAGATGCTCTGAAGAATCCAAGTTGATGGGAACTCCATTAGTTAAGAAGCCAAAGAATAAATATTCTATAGTGAGGAAATTTAATCATAAATTATATCTTTATAATTTAATTAAAATAAAGTAATTAGTATTTGATATTTATGAATTAAATATTAATTAATTTTAAAATAAAATACCTAACATTCAAATATTTTAAACTTCATTTCAATTCATTTCTATTAATCTTTAAAGATGTGAATAATATTATATTTTTTGGTACTTTTTTTTCTAAATAAGTAAAATTTGGATATAGGGTATCTTTAAAATTATATAAATTAAGTGATATTAAAATAGTTCATGTAAATTATTGACTATTTATTTAATTTTTGAAATAAATTACAGCATTTTTTACTTAGTGAGAGAATCTGTGCTAGTATCAGAAGACTTTGATCACAACACTTTAGAAATGTCTAATGGTGCCTGGATATATGGCATATGATGGTAAGAAAAAAATTATGGTCAATTAAATCGCCTCTTATGTCACTTGTCTTTCTCAGAACCTCTAGCGCCTTGAGTCTTTTAACTGAGATTCGAGTGGGGGTCCTATCTAATGCCCATTCTGATATATTCTCAGGGCTTCGTTTATAAACTCCATTTTTTATGATATATCGAATCTTAACTCCTGTACCAGCCTTTATCATTGGCAGATTAATAACTCTTAAAAATTAAGATGTGCAAAATATGACAGCCTGCTCTATTCTGATGCTAAAATTTGCTCTATTCTTTGCTTCTAAGTAAATAAAAATGCACTATAGATTTGATAATTAAAAGAATCTCCTTTTTTGAAAATCTACATAACCTGCTTCTACGATTAATTATTCTGATACAGGAATATCTTAGAAGTAATTACTTTGAATTAAGTATTCATTGCTTAATTATTAAATTAGAAAGTTAAAAGGATAGGGTGACCCACAGGGGCCCGAGGCTGGAGACTTTCTAATAGAGTTTTCTACTACACTAAGGCCTACCGAGGGCAGGTAGGGGGTTGCTGGGCGCAACGCATTAGGGGCCAGTCGGCGGGGTTCAATCTGTCAGATCCTAGACTCCTCGAGTCGTCTGCACGCTAAGGATTTCCCTGCATAGATGAGCTTCCTGGCTTGAGTTCAGTTTCCTAGGTAATAGGGAGCAGGATGAAGGTACGCTCTGCCTTCGAAAGTGAGAAGACGGAACCATCGAAGCCAACGATAAGGATTTTTCTCCCACACCGGGTTAGGGTACTGAAGCTACCACAGCGAAAGGACAGGGATTACGTTTCCCAGCAGCGGTGGGACCGGTAAGCGTTTTTCTTCCACCTTCTATCACCGAATTGGATCTCACAAGCTCTGTTGTGTGACATCTTGATTCTGGGAGAAGACTAGGTGATAGCGAGATTGGTTTTTTCGGAGTTTTCTACTTTACGACTGCCACGTCACGGAATTTTGCCACGTCAACTCACTCAGATACGTCTACGTCACGACTAAAATGATGGTTTGATTTTAGTATTAAATAGTTATATGTTAAATTTATTTGATTTTAAATCATTAATCACATTCATTGCTTAATCTCAATTTACAAGAATAACTCCTTGCTAAAAAGTACTTTGCAATAGATGCGAGATGCTTTTCTTTAATTGCTAAATTAAGAACCATTTATGGCACGGCACCTTTTATGAGTTCATGAAAACAATACTTTTTTATAAAAGTGAATTATCAAGCTAAATCTTGTCTTTAATTAGATAAAATTTGAATATAAGTTTTTTATCAATTCTGATTTTAAGATCGTGTTCAGCTGACTATTCATGATAATCAAGAATCTAAATATTTAATAATAATATTATTAAAAAAAATAATACAATGACTAGATTAGTCTACTTTATAATTTTCACTTTGCTCGTATTAATATAATAACTGTCTTTTTTAATATATTAACTTTTATATGATGATAACTGACATTAAATTTTGATAATTAATTTTTTATCCAATTGTCATTACTGTATAATTTTATGAGCATTTTAAATGTCTACATTTGTATTGTCAGTATAATAGAAGCTTATATATTATAGTTGCTATTAGTTTTAATTAAAGCAAAGAATATTATAGACAACTAAAATTACTCATTTATACCTATATCTTAATCATTTATCAATAAAGCATTTGATATAACTATTCCTGATTATTTAATCATTCCTTGGAAATTTTAAGTAATTTCTATAAATGGATTTTACCAATTTTATTGAGTGCACCTATGTAAAATAAACAAATCATAATCATTGTTGTATAATAAATATATTTATTTCCAAAATTTAATGAACTAATGGATTTCATTTTAGCATTTTATTTATATTTCCATGTTTTTTTATGCAAATTGTATTTAAAAAATTAACAGTATTATGATTATTACTTAAAAATGATAGTCACTATATTCGAATTAATTCAATACTCATTGATTTTTCTGTATTGTCAATTTAAATATAAAATAGTTAAATAAGATTAAAAATTATTAATATGATATATAGAATTATCTATAATTACTTATGAATTGTATAATCATTTTTTGGTACTGAACTATTGACTTTATCCTTGAAGAGAATTGCCTAGAATTGTGATAGGATTGCTGCAGCAAAGATCATAGTTATATTCAGCAAAAGCATGGATGACAGCATTTGTTAAGATGCATCTTAGTTAAGCAACAATTATATATCATAAACTCTTATCCACCATTAACTCAAATTACTCAGGTTATGCTGTCATAATCACGTACTTATTCTCAAAGTTAAAGCAGGAGATAGACAAATAAGCTTACCTCCCTTTAAGGTAGAAGTTCTGCATTTTCATACTATTCATTGTTACTTTTTGAAACCCCTTCAATTACTTTATCAGCTTCTCCATCATACGTTTGGACATAAGATTCTATTGGTATTTTCTGAAAATAAATCACAAATGAGCGATACATGATATTATAGTTTATAAAAATAAATTAAAAGGCCCAATCGAAAGAAAAAATTATTTTGATTTTCACCAATTTTAAAAAAAGAAATAAGATTTATACCATCACTAAGATAAATAGAGTTTTAATTTGTATAAAATCTTAATATATAGAAAAAAATACTTGAAGATAAAGTAATTGAGAAGCAAAGCGTTATATTGAAAAAAACACTGAAATATACTTTTTATATATTAAATTTACATTGCTTTTACAATGTAATATTAAGAATAAATTTTGAGAGAGTTTAATTGTCTAGATTAATAGCAAACCCTTTGCAACCATATCAGCTTATCTAACTGTAAAACAGTTTTATTAAAATTATTAAGGTAGCAATATAAGTTCATAAAGAATTCAAATGATTTTAGTGGTGATACATACACTCAAGGAGTATATACTTCCCTTTATTCACTTATTGGAGATAGTGCATTTATTTAACATATTATATTATTTTTATGACAACGGTATCTACTCATTGTCAAATTAATCATGCATGATATTATGATTGAATTCTGTGGTCAGGCACCTTCTAGAATGGTTTAATATTGTGAATATCGGCCATAATATAAGGTCTTCCATAATTTACATAAAATCATCATCAATCATCATCATTGAATTCTTGTCTATATCAATCGATATTTTTATTTATTCCCCAAAACAAAGCCTTGATCTTCTGCTTTTTTTCAATCCATTGTATCTTGAAAACTCAATGGCTTTTACATGCATCCATCCTACAATAATTCTATCGCTATTGATTCACATATAATATGATTGTTGCCTGATCTCATACTTAAAACTTGGAAGCACTATTTAGTTGATTTTGCTCTAGATTATGATTGTTTTTAGGATTAGTTAAAAGCATTGCTCATATTAATATTTGATTAATTATTCAATTAGGCTATTATAATAATTATAAGAGGGTTATTGCTATTAAGATAGAAAAATAACACTAATAAAGATAAATTGAATTTAATAAACATACCATAAACATATCAAATCATTTTTTTAACTTTGTTTAAAAGTTATTATGATTAATTTTAGCTTTGATTTAATAATTTTAATTATAAGTTAACTATTAGTAATTTATATAATTTTGCAATAACCACGAGCTTAATTATGATTTTCTTAATAAAAACAGATGATCTAATTTGATTTTGTATTAAATTATTTAGATCTGCGATTGTTTTATTTTGATTTTTTGTTCTTAATTTGAGTAATTGATTTAACAGCGATTGCCCCAAAACTTTATAGAGTAAAAAGTTTAAAGCATCTTCTGTTCCATTGGCTTTTGAGTATTTTAACTTAATATTTCCATTTACCTCTTTTATCAAATTAAAACAACTGCCTACATTTTTTTAAGCTATATCAAATCATTTAATATTTATTTAAGAAATAATATCAAATCATAACTCCAAGCGCATAATGCTTGCCTCTAGTCGCTTAAATATGCAATTATAGGTGAACGTTTCAGCAATGATATGACACCTGCAGATAACTTATTGAAGTTACGTTCTCCTCTAACGATTAAAACGATAAAGTGACTATTTACTAGAGAGATCATTCAAATCAAGCAAAGAGCTGCGACGGTTACTCTGTTCTTTTGGCTGTGTCTAGTTAAAAAGCTAGATGAAAGGATCAAACTGCTTGATGTTAGGCAAGTTACAACAAAATTAATAAAATAATCTCATTTAATAAGATATTTATGATATTTTGATTCAATCCATATTCAAAGTTGCTAACCTAGGAACTAGATTGGCAAGTTCATTTTGAATGAGTTCATCTTCAAGCATACTGCTGAGTCATAACACAACTTTCAATGAAACAAGTAGTTATCATTCTATACAAGCATATAGCCAGCATTTACTCTTCTGGACAAGCCAATGAAGTTAGTAATTGCTTGAGGACAAACTCAATGTGACCATTTTCTCAATAACTTACATCAAACAGAAAGATCATAAAAAAATATTTAGTGAGCGCTTATATTAAAAATATATTCATTAAAATTAATTAAGAGACACCAATCAATGCTCCAATAATAAGATTGAGTAGTTGCAATATATTTAAAAGCATCATGTTTTAAATAAGCCATTGCAATGTCTTCTCGGTCTTTGAAATTGATAATCTCGTTTATGAGTTAATTAAAGCAATAAATATTATTATTAAAAATAAATATTTTTTATTATATTTATAGAGTAAATGCTACTGATTGCCTTAGAATCACAATTTATACTTTGGCACTAGTTAACTGTATGCACCTATATTATCTTAATGGGTCGTTTGAATTCTCATAGTTACTACTAATTTTTAGTTATAATAAAAAAATATTAATATTACTTAAATTTATATTAATTAATTTTAGATAATATTTTATCATCAACTATTGATTTGAACGAGTGAATGATAATCTTGGCTTGATAATTAAAAGATTTATTAATAGCCCCTTGTCTCTTTATAGACCGATACTGGGCAATTTTCTAATTAAATTCATTTAAATTATAACTTAATGAATAAATTATAAATTGATAATTGCAGTAGTGTGGTGAGCTGCTGGTTTTTAGATAAAGTGGTAATAATGAAGTACATATGATTGATCGGAAATCTCGGAGCATGTTAACTATCTAACTTGTTTATAATTACTATCTTAATTGTCATCAAAGTGAAATTAGTGGACCTTTTGTAATTTATTAAAAGTTTAATATTATTGTAACTAAATGAGGTTATATTGCTTTATAATTGTTCTTATAATTAATTTATTCAAACTCAAATATAATTTAAAAACTGCAATGTGCTAAAGCGCTCATCACAGCACTTACTTTACTTCATCGGTATTATTGATAAAATACATTAAAAATAAGTAAAATTTATTAGTTAAAAAATCAGAAAATTTCTTCATTATTCTAACTGTGATGTTTTTATAATTTCAATTTAAGATATGAATAAAATAATTAACTATAATTAAAATAAAAATCTTCTTCTGTAAATCACAAAGCAGGTTAATAAAGCCACATTTCTATCGAAAGATTCACCCATGAAATGTCCTAACAAACATGATAAGATCAAATGTACTCTGTAAGTATAAGCGCTTATCTTTTAAAAAATTTACCTAAAATTATTATGAGCCACATCAATTAAATTTTTTGAATTCTTACTTGAAAATAAAAGAGCTACCTCAAGAGTGGAACTGCTGTAAAATGAGATAAGTAAATTTTTCCCAAATGTATTTGGCCATTTTTAAAATTTTTCAAAATTGAACATAACATTTTTAGGCTTCAAATCTCTATCGAATTAAACTTGAAAATTAAGTTAAAAATTCGAAAATAGAGTCAGAACTTTTGAAAATATCCTGTTTTTTCATGTTTTATCATTAATTTAGGCATAAAATTATTAAATAAGAAACACAGAATGGGTATACTGAGCAAACTATAAAGAGATATCATATAAGGTGACATTGAAAACAATCAACTTCAACACCTAGGACAATATACAATTGATATCATAAAAATCAACAGAGAATAATGGGGGCTACACATACTAGAGATACTAACATTTATATCCAGAAAACTAGTCAGAAAAGGCTTCAACATCTTGAATCAGTTCCAACTACACTTGACTAAACTCCAATACGTCAAGGAAAATAAAGACGACTAGGTCCAACTTTGGACTCAATAACTTTTCCAAATGCTAAGACTAGTATCAATTAATAACAAGTTCATAAAACCTTAATCAGTAAATGAAAGATCCTAGACATCAATATCAGCACCCTCCCTCTGCAAGAAGATTAAACTTCAACCTTCAGATCGTTATCTGATCAGAGATGCCTAACACCAGAAAGAGCTCGAAGAATTTGAAAAAATAATTCAGAGAATACGAAAACAACCTCAACGATAACAACAGAAACAGTAGACTTATAACAAAAAAAGTAATCTACTCTGAAGATTAGGAGGACTGGAGCTCAGTCGAGGAAGTATAAGAATACGATGCCTACGACAAAGACTAGTCTAAAAAAACGACTCCAGCCAACATACTTACTATATAGATAGTTAATCTGAACTATCAGAAGGAATCAGGAATCACTACCGAAAACTTTGCGATGACGCAGGTGTGAAATACGTCATCGGTAACAGGGGGTACGAAATATCAAATTAAGAATTAAAGGATCTGCCTTAATAATTACTATTAAATAGTAAAAATTAAAACTTAACCTATAATTAATAAGTTAATACAATTAAAGATATGCAGACCATAACTAAAGCCGAACTTATCAATAGATTTGACACAAATCATGTATTTCAATCTGGTTGAACTCAATCAACACAGATATCTACAAACAAATCAAAAAGCTTGCCTAAGCTACCAATGCAATGTTTGGAGACATATCAAAAGGCACTCTACTCGACTGGCGAAACAAAAGTGAAGATGAAATTAAACCTAAATTCAAAGAGAAGATGAACTCAATGGAGGAAACAAGCCTCACACTAGTAAGGTTCATCCAACTCCTAACGACAGTTCTTATAAAGAACGTCACGGCCAATGAACATAGCTGTGTCTCAATTTCGGCGGATTATCATGACAACATCAACAAAGTGGAAATCTATGTTAAATGCCTCCAAAAGCATACCTACTTCATGAAAAGCGACTTTGTCCAACTAATCACCACTAGATTTAAAGAACTCATTGCCACTAAACAACTCAAATTCTCAATCAATATCAAACACTTTGACACCTTTTTCAAATTCAAAGATATGGGAAATACAGTCCAGATCCTACACTCTGGACCTAGGAGAGGCAAAAAGAGAGGAAACAAGAGAAACATGAGAGGAAAAGGAAAGAACAAGGGAGGAAAAAGAAGAAACAACAGAAGAAGATGAAACTCAATATACAGGAGAGAATCTCCAACTTAATGACAGGGCTTGTCCCTTATTTGCACTAAAAAGCAAACCAGATCGGGGGTCCACAGAGACCTCAATGTGATCTAATTATTATTATTATTATTATTAATTATTAATTTAGGCCTCTGATGTATGAAAATAACCAGAATCGATATTTTTGTAAAAACTTAAAATGTGAACAAAATTTAGTTGAATTTTAAAATTTCATAAGTACAACTAAGAAGAGCAAGTCTCTTTGTTCATAAGTCCCACTCTCGATCTCAAATTCATGAATAAGTACTGGAACCTTATGGCAATAATAAATCTGAGAAAGTAGCAGCAGACCTCGATAAGGCAAAAAAAGTGATAGAAAAAGATGAGAATTTAAAGACAATTATTGAGTATGGACCAGATCTCTCAAGCCTTATTTATGATCACATTAAAAACAGTATAGCTCACAATAATCCATCAGTTCCAAAAACTCTTTACAAAAAAGGTAATTTTGCATTATTAAGGGAATTGAATTTGACCCAAAAAAATAGACAGAATTATGTTTATTAATCTTTCTATATTGTCTGGCCATTATCAGGCATAAAATATTTTCAAAGAGATGGAGCTTAATCTAAAAGATGCTACGACTTGATTGATGATGCATCACACAGAATAGAATGGGTAAGAAAATTTGAAGGATATCTAGGCCACAACATTGCTTACTTGGCCATTGGTTTTGATGAATCAGTTAGAGATAGTCTTGCTGATAAATCAGAGCTCTCCTAAAAATATAATTATACAGGGATGTATTTTGTATAAATATTAGCTGCTATTTGAACTTAAATTATACAACTACTCAATATATAAATGTTTAATCACAATTAACTATAATAAAGTCTGGAATACTTTGATACAGTTTAAATGTTACATCATCACTATGATTAATTAAATAATATTCTTTACTTTTCCAAACACTATATTTTATTTTTTTGGAAAAAAGCTATTATTATTTTTGCAACATGATGCATCTTAGGTGAGTATATAAAGCTAGCTTACCAAATATAATGAATTTATGAATAATATACAAATTAATTAGACCACCCAATAATTTTGGCATTAGTATCTTATACAATGAAAAAGTTTATTTAGGTAATATAGGTAGTTAAATTTCTAATTTATTTTCCAAATTTAAACTCCAATTGTTTGTGATAGTAAAATTAAAGATACTTAATCTTATTAATAAACAAAAGTTATATAAATTGCTTTGTTAAAATCCAATCACTACTATTTGATGGACCATAAAGCAAGCTGCAATTTCATTTTACTTTTCCCCATTTTAATTTTTTCTATTTTGACAATTAATCATTTTGTGTGAGTTTTCAACATATTTAAAAGTCTTTCAATGTTAGTACGAAATAAACTTCCACAAAAAAATTCTATATTCTACTAAAGCATTAAAGAGAATTTATATTATTACTAAAATACATTTGATTTGGGAAAATTGATAAATAAAATAAATAAAGAAAATATAAATATATTTAATTGCCTCTAATTAGGAGTGTTCTTAATTCTAATTTGATTTATATTATTTTAACAGTAATCTATTTAAATTAAATATATATAATTAGTGTGCAAGTGTGCAAAAATATAATCATTAGACTTGGGTTTGATTATTTGCACAAATCTGAAATATATAATTAGTTTTATAATTAAATAATTAGAAATAAATGCCGGTTTGCACCATTCTGATACGGAGATGATATTCAATCAAAACCCCAAAACCCTTTCAGTAGTTTGATTGAGTTTTTGATTGATAAAAGTAGACTATTAGTGCATACTTTATTAGGGTTTTAATAGGGTTTATGTAGGGGTTTAATGTTTAAATGTTAGTAATTTAAGTGAGTATATGCGAGGTTTGGGGTCAGTTTATGGCATTGAGTATATAGATTTATTGTTTAAGTTGCGTTATGGGTGCGATGATTATAGTGATCAACTAAAACCTATCCTTAATTACACATCTATAGCAAGACTGCTCCATAAATCTCCTGCAACTGTGAGGTCTCACTGTTTATTAGCATTGAATTTAAAGAAATAGCAACTTAATTCTAAGCCTAAAAGACCTCTTAAATTTTAGCAGCATCATATCGATTATCTTATTAATGATAAGACTCTTTAATACTGGGCTCACTTCTCTCTGTCCTAGAGAGCTGTGATGTTTCATCGCCAATTTCCTGAGCTTCATATCTCTGCTTAATCGATAGCTAACATATATAAAAAGAACGGAATATCTTACAAGACAGTCAATCGCATTAAGAGAGTGATTGATTTTAATGTTCCATTTTATAAGGATAATTTAAATTATATATTCGATTAAATGCAGAGGGCTATTACTAATAATATTAAGTTCATACACGCTGATGAGGCAGTATTCACGTTTAATACCTTCATATCAAGGTCTTGGTATAAAAGATATAGCAATATTGAAGTATATGACTAAAAGGTCAAGGTGTAAACTCATGCTATTCTCGGTGGAATAAGTGAAGATAATGGCCTCGAGACTTATGTTATCCACCCTCGCTCAATAAAGACCGAATAATACATAAAGTTCTTGTAATAACTCAGAGATAAGTACGCCGACTAAGAGATTATTCTGTTTGTAGATAACTTATCTGTCCATAAAACTAAAGACACAAGGAAGGAATATGAACGCCTAAATATAACACCTTTATTTAATGTTCCCTACAGTCCTCAGTTCAATGGAATTGAATTATATTGGGGGTTATTGAAAGTCCACTACAAGAAACTCCTACTCTATCACTTGATGCATGACTTGAAGATAGATACAGTCGATTTTATTAAGAGTGCTGCTAAGAGACTCAGCGATGAGAAAGCTAAAGTATGCGCAAGAGAAGGGAGATTTTGTGTATATAAATAAGTTTTAGATTTAAACGAATGAATAAGCTCACATATTAAATTTGCCTGTAAAAGTATTTGCCTTCTCTTTCTTTTCTTCCTCTTAAGGCTTGCTTGGGCCTATGTTTCTTCTCTTAGTCCCAGCTCCCGCATCTATGTTCATCTCTTCTGGCTTTTATAAATCTTTGAAGAGTCTCTTACTCAATTCATGTTTTACTTGAGACTTTTCTCTCTCTGTTTAATTTGCTGCGCTCTTTCATCAAGTATATAGCAGTACCAGGTTTTTTTATAAAGTTAGAAGGCTAAGCTTACTTGAGATGAAAGGATGCTTTTGAAGTTCCTAGAGCCAGGTCTCGCTGATTTTAATACCTTGCTTCTCTTTTTCTTCAGGAGAGATGCTGTAGCGTTTCTTATGAGCTTCTTAAATAACTTCATTTAAGTACTCAGGTTTCAGAGTTCCAAGGACACCAAAGAAGAAGTTTCTCTCTGGCAACTTATTAGAGAGTTGCAACTTTGATGGAAGGTAGAGAGCAACATCTGGATCACTCATAGCATCATCATAGAGGTTTGTTACTGAAATTTCAGGGTAGTTAGGTTCTCTGTCATCCTAATTTCATTAGACTTAAAAGCTTTTTTCTCTTCACTTAGTAAGGCTTTTAAGAATGAGATTTTAGTTCCCTCCTAAGTTGGCAAGAACAATCCAAGTATAATGGATTTATTAATCTTAGTTAAGAGCTTACCTTGCTATACCAAATATCTTTAAGGTCCTCTTTACTTCGAAATTTTCCTATTAAGTCTTGAGATTGAATTCTCTTCATTGCATCATTCATAGACTCCATCTTGCTTCCTCTTTCTTGAAATGTTAATTAAATTTAATATGGATATCCATTCTAAGTTTATTGCAATCTTACTACTAAATAGGGAGGACCTACTGGAGGTCAACCTTGATAAGATATGCGGAGAAGCATTGAAAACTTGCTCCAAGTTTCACAGATTTATTTCCATTTTTATCAATCTATCTCCATTAAATTGCTCCTAATAATGTTGAATTATTTTAGGAGGTCCTCCAAATTAAGTTCAAACTTTATTAGGAGTTAAATTTTAAGGTTAAAACTTCTTTAGGAGCTTTTTAATTTACTAAATTTTTAAAACTTTACCTCCAAATTAAGTTTAATCTTGATTTGGAGGACCTCCTAGAGAAACAAAACTTCATTAGGAGTATTTTAATTTACTAAAATGTATAAAATTCTCATAAAATATGTCAACTTACAGTCTTTTATGGTTAGTTAATTTTCTTACCTCTCAGCCGAGAATCTACTGGAGTGTCTTATACTCTACTTTAAAGTTTATCTAGGTATATTTTATCATTATTATAATAAAATATATCAGCAAACTAAAATGAGCGCTAACCTTCTGAGAAGAGCGGCATTCCTTGGGTAAAATCAATCAAAATTATCATTCCAGCAACCAAAAAAAGTAGAGACCAGAGACGCTTGTACTCAGTGGGAGCCTACTTATGACAACTTTGACCAGTCTAGCTTTGAGATTTAAATATAAGTTAAGCAAGATGTTATCAAAGCTGTGCAAATTGAGGAGGAGGTTAAACAACCCGCCATAGAGCATTAATAAATTCCAGCTAAAGTTGACTATTAATGCAGAGAATGCAATAAAGTTTTCCCTTACTAGTCGACTTATAAAAGACGCTTGAGAGATATACACAACGATATGCCAAGGTTATATCTCCAGCATTAAAAGAAAGATGGGAAGTATGTCTGTGAGTTCTGTGAGAAGCCATATTCTCATACTAGAGACCTCAAAGTTCACTTAAAGAAAAAGCATAATCAAAGTTTTGTCTTTATTCATGAACCTACAGGGAATAGATTCCTCTAAAAGAGAAGATCAAGAAACCCAGTGGAGTCTCTTAGAGTTGAAGTCTAGAAGTAAGTTAAAATGAAGAAAGCAGTCAAGAACTTTCCAGTCTCTGAGATCAATAAAATCATGGTTAAAATAGAGGCAATGAAGATTCCTATATTAAAAATTATTGACTTAGATTCTTGCCTAGAGAGCTATCTCACTCTTGAAGATAAAATAGAGAAGAGAGTCATTACTGATGACTAATATGCTTACAAGATATATCCTTTCAATTACTTCCTTGCTGATGACAAGTTCCAAATGGAATTTGCTAATGAGTATTATGCTCTTTAAAAGGCAAAGTTAAATGAGTGCAGGCATATCATCTAGCTTGATGCTATTTTACTTGGTAAAGATCTTGTAGACTTCAGGCTTCCTTTACTTGAAATGACTTACAGAGAATTCTTATCTGACAATAGATGTCAGAGATAAATTGGCTAGATAGTATAGCAGATAGTTGAGGGGATTGAAGAGCTTCACAAGCTTGGTTATGTTCATAGAGACTTAAAGCCAGAGAACATCATGATAAACTTTCAGCCTCTTAGAGTTTTTATTATTGACTTCAACAGAGCTCAAAGAGTGCAAGCCTCTGCATAAGGAAATGTATACGGCACTCCTGGATATTTTCCAGAGAGAGAGGATTGGAGAGATGGAGACACTTAATGGGATATCTGGGCTCTAGCAGTAATAATAATAGAGAGCGACATGCCAAGAAACGATTACTTTAGCTGCAGGGGTGAGAGAGATTCTAAGCAGAGAATCAAACAATATCTTGATAAAAATAAAATAAATGGAGGTCTCAGAGAACTTGCATACTCAACTATTATCAAGCCAAGCTAAGAGAATTAACAAACAATAGAAACAATCAAACATCAACTTAGAAAGATAAAATTCAGAGAACTGCCACATGACACTAAGCTTATGTTTGTGTGAAATATTTAAAAAACTCGCTTGTTATACTCACTTAAATTACTAACATTTAAACATTAAACCCCTACATAAACCCTATTAAAACCCTAATAAAGTATGCACTAATAGTCTACTTTTATCAATCAAAAACTCAATCAAACTACTGAAAGGGTTTTGGGGTTTTGAATGCGACTTACTGGGTAATACGGAGGCTCTGATGGTGTTTGCGCCGAGAACAAAATTCAGCTTCTAGTTACCAGTTACACTGATGCTAAAGACGAAAATGGCAGGGGCCTCAAGCGGTAATGCCTACAGTAACCTCGTTGATGAAGAATGTGTTTGCGATCTTGAATATAACTTCATCCAAGTCAATGCTAATAATTGTGTGGTGGCATGTTCCGCGCTGCCTAAAGGATAGACAGTTCATACTGTTACAGTAAGTTTCATTTTCTATTCTAACCGACTCTATAGGAAACGTTCAACCACAGATTGCTTAGTTTGGCGACAATATTCACACCATCACATTCGACGAGCTTTAAGACGGCGTATAAGAGTTTTTAGTGAGAGATGCTGAAGGTGGTTTTCCACTACACGGTGTTAATGCTGCGAGTTAGAAGGTACTGCTATAGCTGTTCATGAGAGACCGTTCAACATGCCAGATACCATTGCCGATAACCATAAGAGACACGGCTATTTAGGAGGAGGTATAAGTAAGTCATTTCTAATTAATTAATTATAAAACTAATTATATATTTCATATTTGTGCAAATAATCAAACCCAAGTCTAATGATTATATTTTTGCACACTTGCACACTAATTTCATATATATTTAATTTAAATAGATTACTGTTAAAATAATATATATCAAATTAGAATTAAGAACACTCCTAATTAGAGGCAGTTAAATATATTTATATTTTCTTTATTTATTTTATTTATCAATTTTCCCAAATCAAATGTATTTTAGTAATATTAAAAATATCATTCAATTAAAAAAAACAATATAGCAACGTGTCGTGACCTCATGCAAGAATAGCATGCAAAGTGATTAATAAATTAAGAAAAGGCTGGCAAAAGAAGCATAGGTTCAATGTTGGAAAGCATTCGCTACAGCAATATTTTGATGATGTCATATAGAAAAAGAAAAGATAATCAATTCATAAATTAGTGGGAAGGATAAAAAATAATAATTACAGTGCTTCAAAACGAATCATTATAAAATTAATAATAGAGAATTCGATCAGTGGACCAGGTCGAATAGTGTGTGGCAACCATCTCAAATAGAAGAGGCGTGGTAAGATCCCACTATTTGTCAACGGTTTTCACCGTCGATTTAAATAAAGGTTCTCTACTATTAAAGCTAATATAGAATGACTAAATAAGTATGTCCAAGTTCACTAATCAGTACTATTTAAGTCAGACAGTCTATAAATCGCGCTAAATTAAAAACAAATTATCGGTGTTAAAAAAAGTTAAAACAAGATCCAAAAAGTCGTAAACTTCTATATCTGTGATAAAGCAATTAAGTTGAAATAAGAATGGTTTCATATTTAAAATACAGATAAATAATGAAATTGTCGATAGCATCAACTCTTGAATTGTCTTAAAACCTCATCTTCTTCGTAATCTTCCTCATCGCCATCATTGCTTGTTCTGCTTCAAACCATGAAAAATATTCGCGTTGAGTTCTTGATCTACTTGGCGCCAAAGATAGCAGAGCTAGAGATGCTGAAGCTGCAACTTCGACCACTTCTCACTTTAACTCTGTCTTGGTGGAGATGCTGCTAGGCTAAGAGACTCCATTATGATTAGTCAAAATTCTAGAAATTTAATAAATTAAATCATGCCTTGATTTAATTATTATATTTTAGACTAAAATTAATTAAAACATCTTTATTATATATTCGTTATAGATTAAAACTATTAATATAATTAACATTTCTCAAACTTTCAAACGTAAAAAGTTTTAATAGGCCTGATTTAATTTATTAAATTTCTAGAATTTTGACTAATCATAATGGAGTCTCTTAGCCTAGCAGCATCTCCACCAAGACAGAGTTAAAGTGAGAAGTGGTCGAAGTTGCAGCTTCAGCATCTCTAGCTCTGCTATCTTTGGCGCCAAGTAGATCAAGAACTCAACGCGAATATTTTTCATGGTTTGAAGCAGAACAAGCAATGATGGCGATGAGGAAGATTACGAAGAAGATGAGGTTTTAAGACAATTCAAGAGTTGATGCTATCGACAATTTCATTATTTATCTGTATTTTAAATATGAAACCATTCTTATTTCAACTTAATTGCTTTATCTTTAAAAATGCCATGTTCAAATAAAAAAATAATAAACTAAATAAAATCTATTTAGATAACAATAAATCTATTCTATAAATTGAAATAAGTTTACTGCCCTTACTTTAGTTATTATCAATCTATATATCTAATAGACTTTCCTATAAAATCTACACTTTTATAGATTTTACTCTATTCAACCATCGACGAATCTTAAAAATCTGAAGAATTACTAATATTTAATATTTAATTCTCTTCAAGACGTGACATTTTGAAGGTCATTTGGATAGGTTGAGATATGAGCTTTTGAAATTATAGGAATTACAAATGTCACCCAAAAAGTCATTTCAAAATATATGAAAATCCAAATTAATTATTTAAATTGAAAATATCTAAGAAGCTCTGAATCGCACGGGAAGGCAGTTCAAACGCAACAATGAGATTTGCAAAAATTCTCAATAATTTATTATAATTTTTGGAATTTTTCTAAAATCTCAAAATGGAGTAATCTACCACTGTGAACTTCTTTCTTGCTTCTAAGGGTGCAATGGTCACAGCAAAGATGCACAATATATTAATTAGTTGGAACTATAGAAAATAGAAATTTACATTGCTTCAAAGGACCATCAAACACATGACTTTATGAAATTAGTTATGAATATTTCTTAGCAAGTTTTCACTTTTATAGATTTTACTCTGTTCAACTAAAGACAAATCTTAAAAATTTGAAAAAAATAAATTATTTAAGAGTGGAATCATTAATTAATCATTTAAATATTTAAGTGAATGATTAATTCTGCTTAATTGAGCATAATACAAAAGAAAAATTCCAAAAGTAGACTTTGTTTGAATTAGCAAATAATAAGTCTTCAATCGCAGATATTCTGAACTTTCTTCGATAGTTATACCTAAATTATATTTTAATAAATCAATTGTATAATTGTTTTCTATGGTATGATCTTTTTTAAATATTATAATACTAGTTTTATGATTAATAATGATTAAGCTAGCTTAATTACTCATATATCTTTGATCATATGAAGAGAATTTATTCAATTACTGTTACATGCACTAAATATTTTGAAAAACCTAGTGATTATGTATTTCATAAAGTAACCTATTGGAAAGGCTAGTAAGTATAAAGCGATGATGTTTGGAAAACTGGAAGCTTTCAAAAACTAATAAAGTAAATTTCTGAAAAAAATTCACACATTAATATGACTTTGAAATGAAGAGATAGTCTCAGTTATTTTACCGAATACTTTCAGCTTGGCGAATTTCAGATACCATTACGAGTCTCTAGCAAGCGCGAATCTTTTATATGCTAACTATCAAAGAGGAAGGACGTCAAGGGAATATATATATGCAATAGAGGGGCTATTTTACAATTAAGACAAGGAAATTTTAATTAAGATTGAATTAAGAACTACAAAATTAATAATAATAATTTAAATTTAATTAAGTCAAATTCTTAATTGCCCGCCTTTTATATGCAAGAATAAGATAATTTTACTTATCAACCTGAACTCCTTTAAGACAGCAACTTATTGATTGATAAAGCAAATTCATTTTAACTGAGTGCTTGCTCATATAAATTAGGCTCCTTAAAATCACATCCTCTTCAGAAGTAAGAGAATACGAAAGCTGACTAAGAAATACAACAAGACACAATGAAAACAGCTACCAAGAGAGGTAGAAGATCAAAATATAAAGGAGAATTATATCCTGACATTGTTGATAAAGCAAAGCTTATCTTGCCTTATCACAATTAAGATATTAACTAGACTTAGGCAATGGAAGAGTTTAAGCTCCTTATTGGAAGCAAAGATATATCCAGATTTTTAAACAAATTCATATTTAAAAAGACTAATCAGAGTCAGGCAAAATCAGTAAAAAGTATTTAAATTAGCTCTCTCAATGATGTAGGGGAAAATTTGCCGCCAAATCTAAAGTAGCTAGCGATTATTTGCACAATCTAAAGAATCAAAACCCCAAAACCCCTTAGTGAGGTTTATAAGTGCTTTGATTTGTAGGGTATAGTTGGGGTCTTATTGGGGTTAGTAGAGAAATTAGGCCAATTTACAAAATGAGAAATAGAAATTAGCGAAATTTAGGGTCGATTTATGATGAGAAATATTTAGATTTACT
>ARYC01004266.1:0-19566 GCA_000711775.1 Oxytricha trifallax | reverse complement strand
TTACTATTGGCAATATTCTTGAATCATCCGAGGAAGCGAGATATTTTGATTTTGAGCTAACTCCCAAAAATAGTAAAAGGGGTTTTTCTCGCTTGGGTGAAGAGATAAAATCAATAGCAATAACAACCACCGTCTCATTTTCAATGCGCTATCCAGAGAGTAAAATATTGTTAGGGTTTGGAGACATATTCCAAAAACATCACTCTAGGTAATTAATAATTAATTAATTTTAATTTTAATTCATTTTCCCAAATTGAATGTTTTCCTACAATATTAATTCACAAACTTATTTTCTTATTTCGCACTCTAGAATATTTACTCATTAACATTTAAATTGTTCAGTCTATTTATAAATTTGATTTTTTTCTTTTTTTTTATATTCTATCATAGATCTACGATAATTAAATTTAACTTATTTGAGATAAGTATTATATAAATTTTGAAAGTTAAAATGGTAATTAATCAATACTCGAAGTAAATTGAAATTAATATAGCATGCAATGTAGATAATTCTAACAATTAATATTTTGAAATATTGAAAGCAAAGTAATTTATACAAATATATATAATTACAAAAGCTAAGTGTTTATTTACATATTTTCATTATTTTATAGAAATTATTTTTAATTTGCTGACTTTTTTTATTAATTATATTTAAAAGTTTTTATTTATCAATATTAAAAAATGATTAATTCTTACTCCTCAAAGAACTTTTTATCTTCTTACTGGTAAACATCTGATTATTGATACTCAAAAAGATATTTGAATATTTAATTAGCTCTAGTATATCTTTCCCTAAATATTTTTTTCCAAAATATTTATAAAATTCAATTCTTTAAAATAAATTATTTTATATAATTTATTAATAATTTTTAGAAATCTATGCCCATCAAAAGATAAATAATAAATTTGAACTATTTATGTTAATAATTAAAAAAATTTCAAATATATCTAAAAGTGGAAATTTAAATATTTATAAGATGGATTTATAATTTCTTGCTTAAATTAATTATGTTTATATTTACAGATTTTAATTTATGAAATTCTGGAAATTTACTTTAGGAAGGATATATTATTTTTGGAGAATTGGGTTTCATATAGGGGTTAAATATTTTGAAAAAGTCATCATCAATCTTGAGAAGATTATAAAATATTATTTATATATATTTAAATAAGCTCAACATTTTCAAGCTCAATTGAGTTTTGGACAAGTTATTCTAGATCTGGCCTTGATTTCAAATGCAAAGTCAGCATTTAAGATTTAGGATTGCCTAAATTAACAATAAATTACTTTTCGATTTTTTTTAAAAAAACTAAATCTCTTTATTTTTTATGAACAAAAAAATTATAAAATTTTTAATAAAAAAAAAGCTAAAGTTATATTTTTTTAAAATGTTTTTTTACTTTCATTTATATTGTCGAATTTTATTTATTGAAACAAAAGTTCAATTTTAAATTTAAATCATTATAATAATACATTTGTCCTTATTATTTAATTTCTATAAAAATCTTAATTTTATAGAATATTTAATTTCATTATAATATCATCTAAGAAAATAAATAAATTAAAAAGTAAAAAAATTGATATTATTTGCAAATCTACCTCATCTTAATATTCTGTGAATCTTTTGAAAGTTAGTAAAGCTTTCAGTGAATCCTCTAATGCTGTGTTATTGCCTGCAATACTTTTGAATTATTAATTAAAATTTTTAGTAATAATTTGATAAATGTTAATTAAATATTTTTAAAGCCATTAAAATAAAGCAAATTAAATGATTATAATAATAAATTAAGAAAATCTATATTTGCTTGAAAATGGTATATATTAAATTCTTAAAACCTAATTTGTTAATTTTTTCTATAAATTAAAACTTTCAAAATATATTTCATTAATTAAGAAATAAATTAAAAATAGGAAGTAAGTGCTAAGAAAAAAGATTGTAAAATTTAATCATAATATTTCATTAAATTGATTTTCAAGAACAAATCTTATTTTTTAAATGAAGATATTAAAATTTTCAAATTATTTTTCTGAAATGAAAAATAAATGTACCTTAGAAAAAATCAATGTGAAATAAACGATATAATAATCATAGGCTTTGTTCCCACATTTAAGATGAAATTATTTAATAATTAATGGAAAACCTAGTATTTTTTATATATATATATTAAAAACCCAAAAACTCCTTCAGTTGTTTGTAAAAGAATCGACTTATAGAGTAGACTATTAAGCCATACTTTTTGAGTTTTATAGTTTTATGTAGGGATTTTTAATTATAATATTACTTAAAAAAATAAGTGAGTAGCTAATACTTTAGATTCCGAGCTAATAGCCAATGACATCACATTTAGATTCATGAAAAAGTCTTGGTATAGATTTGTAATTAATATTGGTTTTGAAATGATTAATTTACTCTTCACTTCCAAAGCGGTACTTCTACAAGTGACCTATAATCTTATTGTCTTAAATTTACCTAGAAAACTTTCACATTTACTTAATTTACGAATTTTAAAGCTTTAAACTCCAAAAACATTTAACTAATTATTTTTTGTAACTAACATTATCGATAAAAACTCAATCAATACTTGCAAATTTTATTTAATTACAATGATTAAATAATGCGCTAGTTTTCTAATTCGTTTATTTAATTAAAATTGATTTTCTATCAATTAAAATTATTATATAAAATACTTTTCTTTGTACTTTACTCTTATCAAAGTACCTATTATTTATTCAGAATTAATGAAATCAATTTAACATTCATAATATTGTTTCAAATATTAATAAGGAAATTTCTTCCAAAGCCATTTCAACAATTACAATTAATTATAGAGTAGTGATGGCATCTAGCAAGTCCATTTGCCTTCCTGTAAGTGCTTGTAACTAAACCTGATATTCATTAGCACTATCAACAAGTAAAGAATGTGGTTGTTGGAAATTTTATTAATTACCATCAATTATTAGATTTTTACTATTAAAAAGTTTTTCCTAAAATCAACATTAAACAGTTTAGTAGTTTTTAAATTATTTAATTTTCTTAGTAACTTCTTACCCCATTAAAAGACTTAGCTAACTTTCTCTAAATTGCAAAATATAAGTGATCAATTAAAATATACCTAGTAGATGTCCTCTCTGTCTTAATACGACTGTTTAAACAAAATATTTATAGAAAATTTAAAACGAATTTTGAAATTTTGTTGCAATCCTCCAATCAAACCACATATTTACATATAATTATTATAATTAAACGATATTTATAGTATTTAACATAATTCGTCTAAAAAAATTAAAAAAATTAAAGATAAACAAATTATAAATTAAATTTGTGCTAAAACCCCATAGATCAATTAAGCACGATGATTGAGTTAATCAAAAATTTATAATTAATTATTATTGGCTTCTATTAAAATAGTTGCAAATTATTTTTACTCGTTTGATTGGTTTACTTTATAAGACATTTATTCGACCAATATTTTTCATATTTGGCTCAAGTTACTCTTTTTCGTCAATAATAAATTAATTTTATTTTAATTGTTCACTACCCCAATCTTTTCTAATTAATATATGGGGTTTTATATTTGTCACAATCGTAAATTATTCAATTGCTTAGAGTAATAGTTAAGAAATTTATTTTTTTAGTTCTTTATTTGCACACTTTTTAGCAAAAGAATTATATATTTTAACTTGAAATGTAAATATTTTCTTACAAAGTATCAAATATAATATCAAATGATTTTAGATCAAAATAGAAGAAAGTAAAGTAAATGAAAGAAAAATTAAAAATATTTATTTTTAATTTAAAAAATTTTTTAAAAAAATCCTTATTAATTATTCTAATTATTTTAGCTCAAAGAAATTTTTGTTCTTTATATTAAATTTTTAATTTATTCTTTTGGTTTTGAATGCTTTGAGTTAGCATGCGATAGAGTTGTCAAGTCTCCAAATCATAAAACAATTTAAAGTATGTTATTTATTAAATTTTATTATTACATAATAAATTAAATAAAACATCTTTTGCATCCAATGTCAGATATTAAATATATATTTAAATTAACTTTAAAAAGATCGCTGAACCATTTCTTCAGTAATTTGTGAGTTTGCAAATCTTCTTTGTTCATCGAAAAAATACCTTTAATTAAGATTTCAAATTTTAAATTATAAATAATGAAAAGCGTAAGACGATTTAAAGGGAAAATGGCCAATATTTATTTATCAGATTGTCGATCTTTGCGAAGTTATCTCATTAGTAAATTCATTCAAGTATTTATTATATATTTATATAACATTTTAATATATTATGAAAATTTTGAAATCTAAATTTTTATTTTAAATATCGATTTCTTGATAAGAATTATTGAGATATAGAATGGGTCTATGCGCTCAGAATAATTTAATTTGGGATAAAATGACAGTAGATGAACACTTGAACTTTATTGGAGCTATCAAGGGTCTCAGCAAGCAAGAGATTAATCAATTATTTTTATTCTTAGTTTGTTAGATTTTAGGAGTTTTTTATGCAATTTATTTGTAAGATAAAGCACATATAAAATAATTTAGTAACACTCAGAGAGAATTGGTTAAGACTACTCTTGATCTTACTCCATTTGCTAAAGTAAGAGCTTCTGATTTATCTGGTGGAAATAAGAGAAAATTATGCTGTGCTATGTCACTTATAGTCAGCCCATAAATTGAGTTTTTGGATGAGCCAACCACTGGAGTAGATCCATTAAAGTATTTATTATTCATACTAAAATTTATTATACTATGTATAAATGTCCATTGGCTATATTTTTTCATAAAAAATAAAAAAGTAGATCCTATTGCCAGAAGAAGTTTATTCAAAATGCTGAAGCATTTAAAGAAATCATCAATTATGCTGACCACTCATAGAATGGATGAAGCTGAAGCACTGTGTGATGTCATTGCTATTATGATTAATGGTAAATTTGTTTGTTACGGTTCTCCAGGACATCTCAAGTAAAAGTATGGTCAAGGTTATCAAATTACAATTAGAATGCAAAAAACTAACATTTAAAGCATATAATTATTAAGTTTTTTAAGAATGCACCCATAATCAATTTAAGACAAAGTGGTAGAAGGAATCCTTCTAAAACTGCCATTCTTAAAGAAAGAATAGTCAATCGCAAACGCAGCAAATCCAGAGTAAAACCTCGAGATCGTTTTCAAGGTAGACGTAAACAGTTATGGCCAAGATAACTAAGTACAGCAGTTGATAGCCATATTTTAAGGTCTGAATGAGCTTTTGCAAGATAATCTCTTTGCTGATTTCCAAGTGACTAGATCATCATTGGAACATGTCTTTATTCACTTTGCCAAGTTCTAGCTTGCTCAGTAGAATACAAACAATCAAGGTGGTGCTGCTGGAGGCTAATAACAAATTTAACAACAAATGCCTTACTATGCTTAGTAACAACAACATCCAGGTTAAATGCAAATGATTTAATACTAACAACAACCAGGAGTAGTAGGCGGTGGTCAACCAATCTATTAAAACCAGCAAATTCATCCTCAGCATCAACAGTAACAAATGGTATATTAGCAACACCCACAAATGTATGCATAGCAATAGTAGTAGCAACAAATGCTCCAACAATAGCAACAGCCAGTCCCTCAAGCTTACTACACCAGCACTAATTCAAAATTAGCAATAATTTGTGTAACAGCAGCACCATCAACAGTAATTGCACTAACAAGAGCATGATCACAATAATGTCAATTACTATGACAAAAAACAAGCATAGATAATGAATGACCCACTCAGAGGATCAATCTAATGAACGAAATTAATCAGATAGATCATCTAAAATAATTGAATGGTTTTAACTAAGTGGTAAAAAACATCTATCAAAATCAAGAACGATAATATTATTCAAATCCAATCAATTTAATTTCATAATCAAATTTATTTATCTATTTTTTTTGAAATATACTTTTAAAATCAAATAAATTCTCATTAGAAAAATAGTAATTATTTATTAAGATATCCAAATGTAATAAAATGTGTATAAGAAAGTGTTTAGTATTTTTTCACACTAGCATTTATGTTTAATTTATATTTGTAATAGTTTCTTTTAAAATTTTTATTTTATAATTCCTCATTAAAATTGTTTTTATTTTATTTCACTGATAGACCCATTCTATTGCCATCATGAGTAGTGTTGAAATCTTGAATTGGAGTCCTGAGCAAGTAAATTTCACCGAATGATCTGGGCTACTCCATAGTCAACATTGAGAAGGTGGTTGATTTACCAGCGCCGTTGGGACCCAATAGACCAAGCACTTGATTTTCTTTTATGCCGAACGAGTTTCCAGAGACTGCTGGGTATCCATTGTCGTAGCATTTATTTAGGTTCTTAACCTTCATTATTAAAATTATTTATCAATGAATTTGTTTCAAGATCACAACAAATTTTAACATCAAAATACTTAATATCACTCGAATTACTCAACATGATTTATTACCTTCACAAGGTATTGTCCTTATCCCTGATCATTTTCAATGGCTTAAATTTCACTGAGGACATCGTTGTCAGGTGGTAAGT
This sequence comes from Oxytricha trifallax, assembly GCA_000711775.1. Classification (NCBI taxonomy): domain Eukaryota; phylum Ciliophora; class Spirotrichea; order Sporadotrichida; family Oxytrichidae; genus Oxytricha; species Oxytricha trifallax. Next base: position 13,002 of record ARYC01004266.1, on the reverse strand, counting down.
ATCTAGGGTTCCAAGTGGGCTGTCTCATATCTTATTTCTTATAGGCATTCAGCTGTCTTGAATCAATAATGACTGCAATTATGAAAAAGACCAGAGCCATTACAAGCATACAGATTGATGCAATGCCTGGGGTGTACACGAAGTACTCGTTTATGTCTTGCCATCCATCAAACCCATTTGACTCGAAAGTGCAAAAACATAATCCATACATATATAGCCAAAAAAATATATAAAGTGAACTTCAAGACCACATAGACTAGTGCTTCGTAGAAAGGTTGGAAGGGATCAATAACCAGGATGTATCTGATAGTTTTACTGACACTCTCTCCTGTGAAAGCTGAGAGTACTGATCCAACGGTGCTTGGTATGATATATCCAATAACTAGATATAAGAGACCAATTTGCCTAAAAGCACTGTTTGAATTTGCAAACATGAATCCCATCACATAAGATTCAATCTCTTTTAAAAATTCTCTATTAAAGCAAAATATTTTTAACAGATATCATATTGATATGAGTATAATAAGTGAGAGAAATCAAGGCAGTACCAAAACTAGCAAGAACTCCCAGGAAGATTTACCAATTATTAGTGAAAGCCTCAACTTTCATTGGGAATAGGAGTCCAACGAAGGCGAAACAAGGGAGCAAGAACAAACATAGATCTGCTAAGTAATTTCCAAGATAGTATGATAATGATCGAATTCTTTATTATAAAAATAACAATAGATATTTGTTCTCGATTTCATAGTATTTCACTTTACTTTACTTGATTAAGTATATAAGGCACATATATAAACACTAAAACTTATTCCCATAAAGTTCATGAGATGTCTGAGTTTGAATTCTCTATCTTAGCATGGTGCAAGAATAAAGATACCTGAACAAATACAAAATCCAATTAGCATCCAAAGTGTGAACAAGAACCCAATAATTATCAAAAATATTCTCCTGACTTCCTCTGTTTAGTCCTTGGGTATTGCATAATTATCAATCATAAAAAACTAGCATTTATTGCATATTAAAATTCAGAAATTAATAAATAGTAAATAATATGAATCCATTGAAGATTAGGAATGAGAAAATAGCGGAGATAAAGGGACTGGCTAGAAGCAACCACATTCTAGGTTCTCTTGAAAATTGTATCATTCTACGGATATAATATTTATAATTATTGATTATACATTATATAAAAAGCTTGTATTTACAACATAACTTTATTATAATGTTTAAAAATTTATAATAACTATAAAGACTGCTCCAATTTATTGGAAGAAAGAGGGAGAGCCCTAAATATCCAAATAATTCAAGAATCCCAGGTTGCCTTCTAGATCATCTCTATCTACAGTGCCGTCTTGATTATATATTTTATATTAAATTAAGATAACTATAATAATAATCATTAAAATTACAAGTCTATATTTGATTTTATTCAATAATTATTACTGATTATGAAGTCTCTCCTCTGCTTTTGCAATACTAACGTAGGCATCTTCGAGACTGTTCATTTCAATATCGATATATACAAAGGGATATTTCTCTTCCAGAGCTCTTAATAATTCTGGAATTTTGACTTATTGATCGAATGGAATAAGATAGATTAGCTTTCTCGATGTTGAATCACTGCTCTCTTCACTCCCAACGATTATAGTAATTTAATTATGATTAAGAACTTTCTAATTGTCAAATTCTTTCATTGGTAATTTTAATCGTAATACGAAATAAAGTAAAAAAATACTTAAATTATCTGTGAGTCAAGAATGATCTCATCAAAGCCAGATTTAGCTTCTGTAAATTATTCGCTGAATTGAGGTCCCTTGGGTTCAATTAGTAAATTGTAGCCAACACCAAATCTCTTCTTGATGTTGAATGGAGTATCCAAAGCCAGTAGTTTACCATGTGACATTATACAAATTCTATCTGCCAACTCATCAGCTTCCTCTAAATGTTAAGTGCTCATATAAATTTATATTTAAAATATGTATTTGAGTAACACATATACATATTTATTAAAATTTAGACACCGAATTTTTCAAAAAATGTAGAGTTATTTCCAATATTTAAATACGATTCATATTTCAATTACTCATAATGATAGATCTGCCTTGCTTAATAATTCTAATCAAATTCCAAACTTATCTACGAGATTCTACATCAAGACCTGAAGTGGGTTCATCCAAGATGATTAATTTTGAACCACCAATTAGTGCCATACCAAGAGAAAGTTTACGTTTCATACCACCTGACAAAGTCTGAGTGAGTTTATTTTTGTGTTCTGTAAGCATGACAACTTTATAATTAATTCGTATCATTTAAACGAATTTTAAACCGTTAAGGGTGTTTAAATAGTATATACTTGAAGTGTCTCATTGATTTATTGTTGAATTTGGTTGGCAGGAATGTCCTTTAATTCACAGACTAACTTCAAATGCTCAACACATGTCAAATTGTCAAAAAGGACGTCGAATTGCTGACATAATCCTAAACTTTATCTGACACCATCCATGTCATCCATAAGGCTATTCCCATAAACTGAAATAAATTGTTATATATATATATTATTTCATTAATGCTTACTTCTCGCATCACCACTAGTAGGCTGGAGCACACCAGTCATCATATAGATTGCAGTGGTCTTACCAGCACCATTGTGACCCAACAAAGTGAACACTTCGTTCTGCTGGATGTCTAAACTTAAGTTATCTACTGCCTTGAATGTTCCAAACTTTTTCGTCAGATTTTTAAATATGAAATTTATGCTATATTCATTTGGAAACTTGTGTTGTAATAAGTATAAAAAATCAAGATTTTTTATCTGAATAGGTGCCTAAACATTATTTGTTATTTAGTATTGTTTATATAAGATCAGATTTCTTAAAAAAGATATGCTTTTTATCACAACTTTGAAGCAATTATTTATAATTTGAGATAACTCGTAAATTAATGAGATGATTGATGATAGTATTATTTACCAGTTCTGCCATAAATTTAGAATTTAAGAGTGGCTCTCTTATTGTATTTTGAAAATGTTATTGCTAATAAAAGAAGAAATGTCAAATCGTAATTTTAACTTACCTCTCCATTGAAAAGGGGTCTCTACTCTCTTATTTTATATATTTGAAATAAAATAATTTATATTTTATCATAAATTTAAATCTCTCTTTAAGATTCATCATCTTAGATAAGTGATGCGTAAACTTGTGGTCTCTGGTTTCTTCTCTTCTTTAAGCAGAAGCAGCAATTTAATAATTACTAAGTTTTATTTACTATATAAAGCATAAAATTTGAGCAACTCTTGGAGATACCGTATGTGTCTGGCATAACTTAGTCCAAATAAACGTAGAAGAAGTAATGCAGAGGAACATTGAGAACTAGTGCTATCCAAGCAGCTGAGACTGGAGTGTCAATGGAAGCATTTGCACAAGATGAAAGTATCACTGTCATGGGGAAGTGAGGGAGCCAGTAGAATATTGGCAGTAGTGTTTGATTTATAACATGTAAGATATAAGTAAGAATGAATGTAGAGTATAAAACTAACAAATCTATTACTAATACTTTGAATGATTTTCAAATCAAAATTACTTGCAATATAGTATGTTTTGATTGTTCTAATAGATTGCAATAAAGATAGCCATAGGTAAGATCAGTGCAAGTTGACCGATTTGTGTGGCTAACTTAGAATCTGAGAAGAAAGTGGTCACAAAAAGCGTGTACATGATAAAGGCCATGGCGAAAAGCACCAGTGCCAACAAGAAGGGAAATATCATGGTTGATTCGATGTAGTTCACCAACGAGAATGTTATTGTCACCAGCAAAGCTGTAAAGAAAGAGAAGATTATTGAGAATACTAATATATAATTAGGAATACAATCCTCTTTATCATTTTCCTTAATATTTTTCTCATTTTTTTGAGTAATTCTGGATTCCATGAATATACTAAACTTGTTTCTTAAATATTTTTAAATCACAAATAGTTGGGTGAAGAAGAAACTGAGTCCATAGGCACCAGTCTGCAAGCTCAGAATCTTTAAGGTTTCCTTCATTTTTGTCTCTTTCTCAATGACCACTTAACTCAATATGAATCTGGCCGCAGTCGAGAAGCAAATTGGAGTTGCAATACCCATCGTCACCAATACACTTTAGATAAATCATTTTATAAAGCATATATTCATGCAAAAAATATTATACATTTTCAATACAAGTGCTATATGAAATCATTAAATACAAGATTTATAGAAAAGTTTAGGGTTTGACACGACTTTAGTAAATTGGTTGGTAACCCAAAAACTAAAGATAGATCAGGAAAATATTTTGTCTATTTATATTGGCTTGATACTTACTCTGTGATGCTGGGTTTGATCTATCAATTAAAGTTATTCATAATTTAATACATACAGATACATTTTATTAAAAAAATCAGTCTTTTGCTGGAAGTAGCCGAAGAAGAAGCAAATTACGATGGGCGTGATAAATTCCCAAATTGTTTGCTTCCACAAACGCTTTTTCAAAGTTATGTTCTTTGAAATTAGGGCTAGCAGTTGCCTGAAAAATCCAAATATTAATACATAAATAATCTTTATATTAAAATCATCTCATTACAGTTAATAATTGAATTAAAAATCCCATATTTAAAATTGATAATTAATATATAATGAGATCAGATAAGATTCTATTTTAATGACTGAATATGCACAAATCTTTAATATTAAAAACATTTAAAATTAGTTAGAAACTGTGAATAAATATGACCTATTTAATTTATATACTATTTTGAACCTTTATTTATTAAGCATTAACTAATATATAAATAAAAATCTTTTTTATAAAATTGTATACAAAGTAAATTTAAAAAAATGATATTGAATTAATATTTTCAATTTATTAAATAATAATCATCCTAAAATAAAATTTTTATGCGAAAAAATTTGAGAATTGTTAAAAGTATAATGCAATTATTAATCTTTCAGTTTTTATATTTTGCTAATATTGCCTGAAGATAAATATAAGTTAAAACTTGATATCGATTCTATTAATAAATTAAAGTTTTACTTGAAAAAAATATGGAACAGTAGTTTTTCCTGAGCAAACAGTGGTTCGTAGACTCTTATCAAGGCAACATCAAGGATGTTTATCATTTCGTGGAGCGCCTTGGAGCAGGTGGGTTTGGAGTTTAAATTAATATTTTTAATTTTAATTAATAATTTTATTTATTGTCCCTTGTTAATTACATAACATTCATAGTAATTTGTCCAATATCTAAGATGTAAAGTAATAATAAAATATAATACTAATGTTAAGATTTTAAATTAAAGTTGTATATCTAGCAGAGCATAGAAAGACTGGTAAGTGGCATGAAATACATTGAGTTATGGATATAAATTTTTTGATGAAAAATAATATTAATTTGGATTTTTTTAGGAGAGAAATACGCAGTAAAGGCTATATAGAAGAGCAGAGTCAAGGACTACGAAACTTTCCAAAATGAAATTAAGATTCTCAGAACACTAGTAAAAAATACAAATTATAATAATTCATTTATTTAGGATCACCCAAATATACAAATTATACAAGTGATTTAAGGAATGAAGAAAATTTGGTTCTAATAAAAATAAAATAAAACGCTAAGAAAAATCTATTTTTAAAAAAATTCAGTACTTATCATTTTATTTAAATTTTTATTGATGTAGCTATAAGTTAGTCTAATATTAAAGAGATTAAATGGTTTGAATTCTAATGCTTTATAAGGACTTAGTGTAATAAAATTTTATGATTTATTAGATATTATTGAGCACAATAAACCTAGTTTATATTATATAGATAGAGATAATTTAAATTTAATAATCATTTATATTTTTTAATATTATCAAGTTGTATGAAATATGGGAATGGTAATCGATTTGTTTCCTCGTTACAGAGTAAGTGAATATCTTAATGATAAATTTTGGATATAAACCTATTTTTTGCAATAACATCAATTGACATAAATTATTGATAGGTACTGCGAAGGAGGAGAGCTCTTCTATTTCATTGTATAGAAAAAGAGTTTAAGCGAAAAAGAAGCTGCTCTTATTATGAAGCAAAGTTTTTCTGCACTTAAGTATTTGCATGAGAACAAAATCTCGCACAGGTAAGTTAAAAGAACTAGCAATTTATATAATCAGATATCTTTTCAAAAAGAATAGAGATATTAATAAATAAATAGAGACATCAAGCCAGAGAACTTCCTCTTAAAATACAAAGGAGATATTACAAACATGAAAATGATAGATTTTGGTCTCTCGAACGATTACTCAGAGTTGAAAGTTATGCAGACTCCAGTTGGATCTGTAAGATATAGTAAAATTGTTTATAGGATTATTTTAGCCATACTATATTGCTCCTGAGGTATTTGATCAACAATACGACGCTAAGTGTGATCTGTGGTCAATGGGTGTAGTGCTATATATCTTACTCTCTGGAAAGGTACCATTCCCTGGAGAGTCAAACAAGGAGATTATCGAAAATGTGTTGAAGGGAGAATTTCATTTCAACCATGATGAATTTAAAACTGTCTCAGCAGTGGCAAAAGACTTGATAAGCAAGTTACTTGTTAAAGATGTAGCTTCAAGATACTCAGCAACTGATGCATACAACCACCCTATGATTTAGAATATTGAGAGCAATTAAGATACTAGCATTGCAGCAGAGGCCTTTGAGAATATGAAAAAGTTTATTGAAGCAGCAAACTTTAAGAAAGCCACTCTGATCTATCTAGCTGCTAAAATGCCCGAAAAAAATTTAGAAGATTTAAGGAAACTTTTTATCCAAATTGATTCAAATGGTGACGGGAGAATTACTATGGACGAGTTTGTAGATGCACTTATAAGTTATGGTATCAGATACACACAAGAGGAGACCAGGGATCTCATGCAAAAGTTAGATACAAACCTGAACGGCTATATCGATTATACTGAGTTCCTGGCAGGATGCATGAAATCTAAAATTTATCTAAAGGAGGAGTATCTCAAAACTGCTTTCTAATATTTCGATAAAGTAAAATAATAAAAATCATTTATATATTTGTAAAGGACTCAAGTGGATCAATCAGTTTGGATGAATTAAAGCAAGTGCTAAGCAGAGGAGAGGTAGGCATTCCAGACACAGAAATAGAGAGATTGATCAGAGAGGTCGATGCAAATCATGACGGTCAGGTTGACTACGCTGAGTTCCTTGAAATGATGAAAAATGATTTGAAAGTATGATTGGCAGTCTATAAGACCAACCTTGCAGATCTTTTGATCTATCGCCCTCAATGAAAATTTACTTATCATATTATTAGTAATAATATCACTAAAAGATTTTTATCAATGCAGTATATTCTGAAGAATGTAAAAGTCGAGACACAATATCATGAAAATAAGTGTGAAAGGAGGGCGATCCTAATACCAAATTGAACATAGTACAAATATAGTGTGAATGAAATTCATATTTTAAGTCAACTTATTTCATGTGAGTGTCTCACCAACTACTATTAAGAAAAAGATTTAAGTATATTTAATTACTCATAAATTTAAGAAGCGAATTAATGTGATTTTATTTATTGTCTGTTTTTTTCTTATATAATTTTCAAAATAATCTTTGTAATTTTAAAATAATCCTATTAACTTAATTCATTAATAATTTAGCATTGAAAACATGGAAGCAAAACTGTTTCTCTCTAAATAATGGTTCATAGATTCTCATTAAGGAAATATAAAGGACAACTATCATTTTGTGGACCGGCTCGGTTCTGGGGGTTTTGGGGTTGTTTACTTGGCCTAAGATAGAAAAACAGGTAATATTTTTACTAAATCAAAGTATAAATCCATAAAACTCAATGTACCAAATAAATTTATAATGATGGAAGAATATAGGTCATAAATATGCGGTAAAGGCGATTCAGAAGAGTAAAGTAAGAGACTATGAAACATTTCAGAATGAAATTCAAATACTGAAAAATCTTGTAAGAAATAAAGATAATCATAAACTGTTGTATATAGGATCATCCTAACATTATAAAGTTGTATGAGATATGGGAATGGCAATCAATATGCTTCTTAGTTACAGAGTAAGATAGTTTTTGTGAATTAAGTATCTAAATTAATTGAAGAAATAAATGTGGATAATTTATATGGATATCTTAATCCTTTTATGATTTAAAGTAATTTCTGTTTGTATAAAACAAAATAACTAAATTAATTTGGAACAATAGATTTTGTGAAGGAGGAGAACTATTTTTCTACATTTGCTAACGAAAATTCTTGAGTGAAAAAGAAACAGCTCTGATTATGAAATAATGTTTCTCCGCCATAAAATATTTGCATGAAAATAAAATTTCTCATCGGTAAGATATTCTATAAGTTAATCATATATTGAAGGGATATTAAGCCAGAAAATTTTCTGTTGAAAGATTAAGAAGATATAACAAAATGTATAAATTAGTTAGCTTGTGATTAATTTAGAGAGTAAATAACTATATTTTTAAAAAAGGGAGTGTGCTAGCTGAACAGAAATTTATAAATAACAAACATTAAATTGATTGATTTTGGGCTTTCAAAGGATTATTCGGAATAAACCTTAATGTGCACTCCATGTGGATCAGTAAGTTATTTAATATTAAAATTTAATTCAATATAGCCTTACTACATTGCAAATTGTAAACCCTAAAATTTTATTTTATAATAAGCCTTGATTTCAATGAATCAATTAAGTAGTAAAATATATTTGTTTAATTGCACCAGAAGTATTCTTATAAAGTTATGATGAAAAATGTGATATATGGTCTATGGGTGTAGTCCTATATATTTTATTGTCTGGCAAAGTTCCCTTCCCTGGTGAGTCCCACAAAGAGATTATTGAAAATGTTCTTCGAGGAGAATTTACCTTCGAACATGACAGTTTCAATAGTGTTTCTAACCTGGCAAAGGATTTAATTAGCAGATTGCTAGTAAAAGATGTTTAAAAACGGTATTCTGCGGCTGAAGCATACAGTCATCCTATGATCTAAAATATAGAAAGTAATCTTGAGACTTCAATCGCACCTGAGGCGTTTGAGAATATGAGAAAGTTCATTGAAGCAGCAAACTTTAAAAAAGCCACGCTTGTATTAATGGCTTCAAAACTACCAGAAAAGGATTTTGAAGAGCTGAGAAAACTATTCATAGCTATAGATAAAAATGGAGATGGAAAAATAGCTATGGACGAATTTGTACAAGCTTTAATAGATTACGGAATAGAATATACTTTTGAAGAGACATCATAAATGGTGAACAAGCTTGACATCAACTTTAATGGGTATATAGATTACACAGAATTCATAGCAGGTTGCATGAAATCTAAAATTTATCTTTAAGAGGACCATCTAAGAATTGCTTTCTCTTATTTTGACAAAGTAAGATAATAAACATTTTGCTTGATTTGACTTTGTTTTTAGGATAATAATGGCTTCATTAGTCTTGAGGAATTGACAAGCGTTTTGGGGGGCAATAGAGTTGGAATTAAAGATTCAGAAATTGAACTTTTAATGGGAGAGGTAGATTTAAACAAAGACAGATTCATTGACTACTCAGAATTATTAAAATTTCTTATGTTTATTTAATTTTTGGCAATGATGAAGAGGGATTTAAGGAGTGAATTGAGAAAGAGCGAACTAAGATAGAGTGAAATGAGAAGAAGCAAGCTAAAGAGCAAAATATCGAATTAATGAATTTAGAAATAGTCATAACATTCAAAACATAATTATGAGTAGTTTATTTGAATAATAAATCTTTGGTAGTGGAGATATTATAAAGTTTATTGACTTTATCTCAAATTGCCATTAGTGTATTTATTTAAGGATAAAGTTTTCAATAAAGCTTGATTGAATTTTATTAATGTTAATTGTAAAATTTTTAAATTTATAACCCATTTTTTAAGCTTGATATTGTTTATATATTAAGAATAAATTCATTGATTATTTTTTGCCTCATTCATTTAATAGAGGGTTAAACACCCCAAACAAGCTCTCTCTAAATATATATTCTCTTATTTGCACTTCTTCTTATTAGTACTAATTAAAATTTAGTATCTAACTGACTTGTTTTGTATATAAGTTCCACAATTCAAATTTCCTCATTTCTATCTCAATTATTTCCCTAATTATTTTGAAAGACTCTATTTTTGCTTCTTTTTCTTGTTTTTATCTATCTCCTAACATCATTTTTATAATAAGTAAAAAAAGATTATAAGAAATATAATAATTATAAATTGTAATTTAATAAATCTATTAATGATAAGCACAATTAATTTAATAAAATGTTTATATTCTAAATTTTGGAAAAGAAATTTCTTTCATCAACGAAAACATGATGGTCTTGTAATTCAATATAATTAATAGCAAATCGTAACATATTATTTTAAATTTATGGATTTTAACGGAAATTTTTCTTTTTAATTGTGTGTTACATATATTTTTTAAAAATATAATATTTCCCATTTAAGCAATTTATAATGTCTTATAAAGCAAAAATAATTCTTGTCAGTTTTTATCAGCTGTATTTTCATTTAAAGTATACTTATGTTTAGAACAAATAGAAAATTAAATGCTTCAAAATATTTAACTTTTCTTGTATTTAAGGCAATATTAAATTATCAAATAAAATAATTATAATCTAATTCAATGTGGTAGATACCAAGGAAATCGATAAACCCTATTTTCTAGTTTTAATTCTACACAAAAGTACTAGACATGTTTTAAGTGGATTAATTACTAGATTTAGTTAATAAATTTTGACTATTCTATTTTTAGAGATCTAATTTAGCTTAGAGATGATCTTTTGTATTTTATGGCATTAATACTCGATTAATTTGTATAAAAAGGGAATTAAGAACTTTGATTTTTAATTTTTTGGCATAAGTTGCATAGCACCTTTAATATAGTTTTGTCTCGTTTTCTCAACGTCAAACGTATATAATTATTATTCGAGAGAAAGTTTTGCATTTCCCATTCCTAGATGTTTTAAGACACTGTTTCTAATGCAAATAATTATGTCATTTTATTCTCTTTGTTTAATTTGTTATTGGCGAATTTATTAAGCTTATATTTGAATATAATTACTCAAATAGTGGTGCTTAATTTTGGAATATTCATTGAGATTTTCATATTTTTCTTATATTTAATCGAAATCTATCGCTATATCTTGGTCTATGATTTTATTATAATCTTCATCACATGATAATAAATTAACTATTATAATATTATTTGAAACAATTTCTTTATAATGCATTAAATCAATCAAAATACGCTATATATGATGATGGCAGACAATCAAAGCACTCTCCATAGGGATTAAACACAAATTTATTCTCACTTTTTGGTTATGATATAATCCCATTGTTACTATATATTTCTTTGATTAATTTAAGTTTTCTGTCTTCATCAATCACTATTTATTTACTCTATAAAGTTGGTACCTCTAAAGTAACATTTGGTATTATATTAGTTGAGTCATTTGTATTTATTACACTTTCATTGTGAAGTTGTTGTGATTGGATTATTGTATTCATGGAAGCTTAATTGTTCGCTAGACTAAAAAAAAATTATTTGAGCTTAATTGGAGAAAAAAAAATTACTTTTATTCCTTGTTGTCAAAGTTTGGTTATTAAATTAACTTATTAATAAATTTTGAGGTGGGTATAAAAATTTACTTATAAGTGCATTTTATTTTTATTTAATTAGAATTTCTTAAATTTAAGAAATAAAAAGAGGGATTTAACATATAAATGTTATTACTGAACTGTAGTAATTGCGTTGTTGTCCATAGGTTGTGCTAGTGAGATTTTTTTAAGCATAAGTAATTTCTGGGTGTTTTACCTGTTCACCTTTTAATCATCAAACTACCGCCCCTTCACATTTCTTTTGTAAGTAATAAATCTATAGTAGCATTTTTTTAATGATTTTTAAATAATTTCTTTGAGTTACTAAAGATGTTTTGTCTTCATCTTAAACATTTTGCACTGATTAATGCTGCTACTGGAATTGTTCTTCTTGTTGGCTTATTATCTGCTAATTGTCCATTTATCCATTTCTCATGTCTTCGTTCCCATCAAAATTCAAATATTAAAATGGGATTAGAATTAAATATTTCACAAATATGTACTTAAATTTTTGATAGATTTTTTGATATGCTGAATTTGCTAATCATCTAATTGTAAAGGAAAATTCTTTAAAAACTATATAATCATTTTAATTACTTAATCTATAAAATTAAAGGTATAAATCTATATCATTACCACTTAATAATCCAATTTGAATCATAAATCTTTGTTCTGATCTTGAGTATTTTCCAACTACTATTCTACTTTTTCCTATAGTTACAAAATACGATTTAAATCTTACAATTGCTTGTAGTTTAGCAGCACTCTGACCATCCAAAACTTCATTATCTTATGATAATTTTTGATGATTCACTAGTATAACTTGCCCTCCTTACACCCTGCGTTTTGATGCATAATTTAAGTCTATTTTTGTAGTAGGAACATTATTGTTGTTCTATTAGACAATAGTATTTTATTGAGATAGTTTTTGGCTTGTAGCATCATTCAAAAAATTTTCATAAGAAAATTATAATAAGAAGATATTAAATTTGTGATTTAATGTATAAAAATATTCTTTAAATTGCTCTATGTTACAGGTACATGCATCTTAAACACCTCATTAGTGTCTAAGTTTTTAATTTCAAACTCAAATGATCCGTCCTCCAAATCCTATATATCTTCAGGAATTTGTGAATTATTTTTGTCCTCCTTCTATTCCTTGCTGCTATTCTTAAATATTGAATTGAAACCAACAAGTTTAGACACATCAAACGTGGAGTTGCTCTTAGAGTTCACTTAGTTATTATTACCTTACATCTGCAGTTTATTATTATTATTTCTGCTGGCAATCTATGACACTTTATTATTAGGTAGCTTAGTTCCTGGTGAATTGAAACTACTAGCATATTATTT
>ARYC01004265.1:0-42138 GCA_000711775.1 Oxytricha trifallax | reverse complement strand
AGGAAAAGCAGCCAATAGAAAAAATTAAAACATTTTAATGTGAAGACTGCTAAAATTCCTTCTCAACTGAGTCTAGCTTGAAGAGACACATCAAAGAGGTACACTCTGGTAGAGCTAAGATCTACTTCAAGCATGATAAAGTAAATGGTAGATATTAATTCACTACCTGCATGAAGTCTTATACTCACTCAGCCAAAGTAAAGAGACATATGCAAAAGCATCATTTAAGCGAATTCCTGATTAAAGATGGAGAAACTTAAAAGCTTGTACCTGCTAAAAGAAAAAATAAATCTCTTGAGTCCCAAAAAGAACAGTAGGAGAGACTTAAGAGATAGAAGCGGTTGGAATCAATGAACCATCCAGCAAATGGTATGTATATAGCATGCTTATAAGAGAGAGCAACGTATATACCTGCATTAAATGCAGTCGACATAAGCAGCTGTATTGAAAACTATTTGAATATTGACGTACCTTACAAGGTAAAACTTATAGTTGTTGATGAATTCGTTTACAAGGTATATCCAATCAAGTATCTCATTAAGAACGAGCAATATTAAAATGAGTTTGCAAATGAATACATAGTACTGAGAGAGGCTTAGAAAAGATAATGCAAGAACTTAGCTAATCTTGACGGAGTTATACTTGGTCATGGTTTTATTGCTTTGAGACTCAAGAAATTTGAAATGACTCTAAGAGAGTACCTCTATCATAATAGATATCCTGATGATTTGAATGAGATACTCACAGATATGACTAAGGGTGTGAAAGAGCTCCATGATCTAGGGTATGTTCATAGAGATTTGAAGCCAGAAAATGTAATGCTAAATCTCTGCCCTTTAGAAGTTGTAGTCATAGATTTCAACAGAGCAATAAGACAAGAGATAGTGACTTTAGCTAAGGTTTTAGTCACTCCAGGATACTTCCCTATAAGAGAGAAATGGACAAATGGCTCTGTATAATGGGATGTTTGGGCGGTAGCTGCAATTATCTTAGAGTGCGATATGGAAAGTATGTCATACTTTGGAACAAAACATGAGAAAAAATCAATAAATTTGGCTGCTAAACATATAAAGCAAGATGAAATAAGTAATGAAATTAAGAAGATAGTTGAGATGGTCATCGTAAAAGCTCCAGCATATCCACGATAATCATTAGATGATATACTAGAACAACTACAGATTGCTAAATTCAAGAGGTATCACCAAGATAAGCAGATAAAATTTGTTTGAATTAAGTACAGTAATACTCATTAAATATTCATTAAATTCATAAAAAACCTGCGTTTTCTCTACTAACCCCAATAAGACCCCAACTATACCCTACAAATCAAAGCACTTATAAACCTCAATAAGGGGTTTTGGGGTTTTGACTGTAGTATTATAGTAGTTGTCAAGTTGTATGTCAGCTTCTTCAAATTCGAAATCTGAGTTTGAGTCGGATGAGTAACCATCAGAATATTCGCTATCGGTTTCCCAATAGTCTGAGTTTTGTCCAAATTCTGCTTAGCTGTACTGCGCTAAGACTTAGAGAGAGTTGGCTGCCTTATCTCTATACAGAGGGGCGCCTAAATTGAGTGACTTCTGGTCGGGGACTAGGTTCATCTAATCACGTTCCTTTTAGTATCAATCTAATTTAATAATATAAAAATAAAAATAATAATTTTTATTTAATTTTGTTTTATTTTGAATTAATTATATTCAACCCATTTAAATGCTTATTGAAATATAGAGAAGATTATCCCAAACTTAGATAAAGAGAGATAAAAAAATAAATATAAAAAATATATTATTATTAAACCCCATTCAAAACCCCAAAACCCCTTCAGTAGTTTAATTGATAAAAGTAGACTATTAGTGGATACTTTATTAGGGTTTTAATTGGGTTAAGTAGAGGTTTAATGTTTAAATATATTGAATATTAGTGTATATTATAGGTGATTTATTTTTACTATTCACTCAAACAATACTTTTGCATCATGAGTCAACTTTCTAAACTTTATTTCTCCTATCGACTTTAAAATTTAGTCAATTGTATGCTCCGCTCTATGGTTAGGCTTAATGATTATCTACGCGGCCATATCTTTCATTTTACCTTTTATCTTATTCTGGTCATAATATTGCTGTATTCTTTGCTTTGAATATTTCTCTCTCTTACAGCTATAATAATCATTTCTTGGCATATCTCATTCAGCAATAATTGCTGCTAGTGCCCATACATCCCACTTAATATCACCATCTCTCCAGTCCTCCCTTTCTGGAAAGTATCGAGGAGTACCATTAACGTTGCCAAGTCCTGAAGCTTCAACTCTTTATGATCTATTTAAATCAATTATTGCTATTCTGAGAGGTGAAAAATCAAGCATAATATTCTCTGGCTTCAAGTCTCTATGGACATACCCTAAAGTGTGCAGCTTCTCAATCAAAACCCCAAAACCCCTTAATGAGGTTTATAAGTGCTTTGATTTGTAGGGAATTTGTTAGGGGTTGGGGTCATTAATTAAATGCGAGACAAAAATAGCAAGCTTTTGGGGTCTATTTATGATGAAGAGTGTATAGATTTAGTGTTTAAACTGCTATATTGATGTGATATATACAGTGTATAAGTCAAACCAGTACTTAATTATAAGTCAATTGCACTGCTCTGTAAGTAGAGTCCATCAACTGTACGCTCTCACTGTCTTAAAGCAGTATAACTAAAGCAATAATAGCTGAATTCAATGCCTTAGAGGAAATCAAAGTTCCTATAGAAGTATATTGACTATCTTATTAATGAAAAAACTTTGAAGTATTGGGCTCACTTCTTTCTCGACCAACGAGCTACTATGTTTCACCGCCAGTTCCCTGAGTTGAAGATCTTTGCATAGTCTGTTGCAAACATTTATAAACGATATGGTATCACTTACAAAGGTGTGAACCGTATCAAGAGAGTGATTTATTTCACTCTGCCATTTTACAAAAATAACCTATATTATATTTATGAGCCTAATAGAATAATATTAAGTTTATTCATGCAGACGAGGCTGTGTTTACCTTCAACACTTTCATATAGAAATCTTGGTATAAGAGACATATAAATATAGAAGTATGTGACTAGAAAGTCAATGTATAAACAATGGCAATTCTTGGAGGAATTAGCGAGGATGCTGGTTTAGAAATATATGTTAAACATCCTCGCTCAATTAAAACAGAGCGGTATATTAATTTCTTAGAACGGCTGAGAGAGAAGTACCCTGAATGAGAGATTATACTGTTTGTTGATAATCTTTCTGTTCATAAGACTAAAGATACAAGGAAGAGCTATGAACAACTTAGAATAACGCCAGTGTTCAACGTACCTTACAGTCCATAGTTTAATGGAATTGAGTTCTACTGGGGTATATTAAAAGGTCATTACAAGAAACTGCTGCTATACCACTTGATGCATGACCTACCTATCGATACAGTAGACTTTATAAAAAGTTCAGCTAAGAGAGTTGATAATTAGTTGGCATAAAAGTGTGCTAATGAAGGGAGAGTGAATGTATATAAATAAGTTTTGTAGTTAAGTTAATGAATATATAAGTCACATTTAAAATTCTTTAGAGGGAGCTTGATTCTCTTTCTTTTCTTCTACTTCTTGCTTCCCCCCTCCTAAGTTTCTTCTCTTGCTGCCAGCTCCAGCATCTATGTTCATTGACTCTGTAGGCTAAATATTTGAATAAAGTATATTGCTAACTTCATACTTTGTTTGCGACTTTCGCTCTCTGTGAAGCTTGCTCTATTCCTTCATCAAGAAGATGCCACTACCAGATTTTTCTAAAGAGTTAAGCTACAAATCTTACTTGAAATATAAGGGTGCTTCTGCAGCTCTGATAGCCAGCTCTCACTTATCTTGATCCCTTGTTTGTCCTTATCTTCTGAAGAGATGCTGTACCTTTTCTTATGAGATTCTTGAATAATTTCTTTCAAGTAATCACCTTTGATTGTTGCAAGTATGCCAAAGAAATAGTTTCTTTCAGGTAGTTTATTTGACAACTGCTTCTTAGTAGGCAGGTACTGCGAAACCTCTGGGTCGTTCATAGCATCATCATATAAGTTAGTCACTGAAATCTCTGGATAGTTTGGAATCTCTGCAAACTTTACATCTTAAGTTTTTAATGCTTTCTTCTCTTCGCAGAGTATCGCTCTTAGAAATGAAATTTTAGTACCTTCCATCGTTGGCAGGAACAAACCAACTACATAATAAAGATTAGCTACTATGAGTTCATTACCTTGCTGCACCAGGTAGCGGTGCAAATCCTCCTTGCTTCTAAATCTTTGAATCAATTTTTGTGCTTGCACTCTTTTCATTGCATCATTCATTGACTCCATCTTGTTTACAGATCTAGGAAATGATATTAAAATTTAAGTTTATTGATGTCAATGATAAACCTCTGTTAAACTTACTATTAAATATGGCCATCCTATAGGAGGTCAACCTCTAAGAAGGATATGGAGAAGGTTTTGAGAACTGGTTTCAAACTTGAGAGATTGACATCAATTTCAATTGTTATAGTTCCATATATTTAAATTTAAATTGGAACGTACTTAATTAGGAGCAGCTCCTAAAATGCTAGCACTTAATTAGGAGCATCAATTAAAGCTAGTACTTTATTAGGAGCACCCTAATTTATATCATAAAATCACAAAATACCTCCTAAAGTAGTACGTACTTAATTAGGTGCACCTCCTAAATCGGTACGTGCTGTAATCAAACTATTATTTATAGTAAAAATGCTTATTTTCTCACCCATATTTAGAGCTGCTCCGTCTCTTAGTGCTCAATTTTCTTGGCTAATACTCTAAAAACCTCAAAAACCTCCCATAAAACTTATATAGTTGCAAAGCTTTCATATAAGCTCTGAGTTATAGATGCAGTTTTATAATTTTAAATTCAAATTTAAATATGAGCGCTAACATTTTAAGAAAAACAACAGCACTTCCATCAAACTAAATGAGACTTACCTTTGGCAGCAATAAAAAGTGTGATAGCTGTGAGATGAACTCTCATAAAGAACTACCAGAGCTATCACTTGAGGTCTCTGTTATTAAAATAGAAATTAATAATAGAAAATAAATGGCAAACAAGTGTGTGGGAGACAGAGAGGAGGAGAAAGGTAATAATGAAATTCCTATACAAACTGAAGAAGTTGAAGTCTATTTTTGTGAGTTATGTGAGAGAGATTTTGCTCATAAATCAAGCTGGTACAGACATATGAAGGAGCATAGAGAAGCCAAGCCCACTGTATACTTAAAGCATGATAAAATAGATGGAAAGTATGACTGCTTTGAGTGCCATAAGCAATACTCTCATACAAGAGACTTGAAGAAGCATCTATTAAAAGCTTACAAGAAAGATATAGAAATTGAGAATCATGAAGTTTAGCTTAGGCTTTTCAACAAAAGAAAAGCGAGGGAATATTTTAAGGTCGTAGTGCCTGAACAAGCTAGAGAGTTAGAGTACGTTAAGAAGGCACGCAACCAACTGACCTCTGAAATAAAAAAAATTATGATCAAGATTCAATATAAAAAGATTCCTGTTCTTGCCTAAATTGACCTAGACACTTCACTTTAAACCTATCTTATATTAGAAGACTCCTTTGATAAGAAAGTTATCAATGATCATCAATACGCATACAAAGTGTATCCCTTCAACTATCTCTTAAGTGATGATATATACTAAATGGAGTTTACAAATGAGTATCAAGTACTCACTCAAGCAAAGTTTAAAGAGTATATTTACTTAATCAAGCTAGATGCTATTCTCCTTGCCAAGGATCATGATGCTTTTAGACTGCCTCTTTATGAAATGACCCTCAGAGATTTCATTACTGATCAAAGGAATCATAAGTAGCTTGCTTTGATAGCAACTTAAACCTTACAAGGTATTAAAGAGCTACATAAGTTAGGATTTATTCATAGAGATTTTGAAGCCTGAGAATATTATGATAAACTTCTCACCTGTAAGAGTAGTAATTATTGACTTCAACAGAGCATTAAGGGTAGAAGTGTCAAGGCTAGGAAGTGTTATGGGAACTGCAGGCTATTATCCAGAAAGAGATGACTGGAGAGATGGAGACTTTCAATGGGAGTTGTGGGCAATGGCAGCAATAATAATAGAGTGCGATATGCCTCGCAACGATTACTACTCAACAAGGTGTGAAAAGGATGCGAAGCAAAGAATAAAGCAATTTATATATATAAAAACAGAGTATCTCTTACAATGAAATAGATGGCAGAGTAAGTGATTATCAAGCCTAATCCACGATCAGACATATCAATTGAATAGATAGAATAGTGGTTGAGTAAAATAAACTTCAGACCTCTCCTACATGATCCAAAAGTGCATTTTGAGTGATTAAATTAAATTTATTTACTATAAAATTCACATTAAAACCTATTAATAACCCCAACCCCTAACAAGTTCCCTACAAATCAAAGCACTTATAAACCTCATTAAGGGGTTTTGGGGTTTTGAATGCCTTTGCAAACATTTGTGAGAATAAGGGGAAGCTACTTTAGAATCCTTTAATATTATATGTAGTCTCATAAAGTCATTTAATATACAGCGAGACGAAAAGCAACATTTACTTGATCAAGGAGAATTGCTCTAGCTTAATTATAAATCTGCACTGTCTATCCCTTGCTTTAGTAAGAGCTTAGTACTAATTGACGAATTCCATTTGATACTTGTCATCGCATTTAAAGTAGTTGAATGGATAAATTTTGCATGCGAACTGCTTATCAGTTATGATTTTTTTCTCAAACTTGTCCTCAAGTATAAGATAACTTCTTTGCATTCTTTAAGGTCAATTATATTTAATATTGGAGGTTTTAGTGCTTGTATCTTCAGAGTGATTTTAACTATCTGAGAAGCTGGAAGGTTTCTCATTGCTTTAATAAGCTTATTTTCTTTCTTAACTCTTTGTTCCAAGGATTCTAAAGGGTCTCTTGGCTTTCATTTTTTAAGGAAGACCTCGCCAGTCTCAGGATCTATGACTTCATACTTCTTGCCATGATGGTTTTATAGGTGAACTTTTAAATCCCTTGAATGGTTATATTGCTTATTGCAATAAGGGCAAAAATATTTTCCATCTATCTTATTATGCTTAAGATAGAGCTTTGGCTTGTTAGAATGCTACTCTAAGAAATGACTCTTAAGACCAGATTTATAAGTGAAGTTCTTCTCACACTCTTCACATAAATGTATGCTTTAATTTCTTTTTTCTCTTCCTCCTCTTCAACCATTATTATTGGAACTTCGCATTTAATTTCTTAGTTCTGCAATTCTATTTAACAACTTAATTTTTATTCAAAGTCTGAGACCCAAAATTAGAGAATTTCAGGTTCATATTAGGTAGAGGCATACAAGTCTTAATTTTCTTTTAATTCATGAAAGAAAGTTTTTGCTGGCTAATACCAAGCAATGCCTCTTTTCTTAGTAAGTTGCCGCTCATATTATAAGTATTATTAATAATTATATAAGCTGTTTAAATTTTACCTTTATACACAAGCAAGAGCATATTCTCAAAGATTTAGAGAGATTTAATGGGAACAAAGTGCGAGACATTAGTCCTATATTTTTTAGCATTAGAGATAATTTATATACTATTCCATCCATTTTATACATTAAAATGCACCTAAATTTGTTTTTTAAAGTTCTGTGGTGCTCCTAAATCTGTTCTTGTAAATTTAAGAGGGGTTTAAAAATTTGATTTTTTTAATGCACCACCTAATACGGTTTTGAACATCAATTTAACCTACTAATTAGGTTTTAAATAAATTAGGAGCACCACCTAATTAAATTAATTATTATTATTAGAAGCAATTTAATGGAGAAAGTTTTATAAAAATGGAAGTCAAGCTCTGAAACTTGGAGAAAGTACCTCCATCTTTATCTATTTATCTGATTCAGGTTGACCTACCAAGTGGATCTCCCTATTTAGTAGTAAAATTTTAGTAAGTTCAGAATGGATATCCATAATTTTAAATTTCATAAACATTTATAGAAACTGGAAGCAAGATGGAATCTATGAATGATGCAATGAAGAGAATTTAATCTCAAGATTTAATAGGAAAATTCAGAAGTAAAGATCTTTACAGATACTTGGTATACCGAGGTAAGTTATTTCTTATAACTAACTTATTAACTATAATTGGATTGTTTTTGCCAACCCAAGAAGGAGCTAAAAATCTCGTTTTTAAAAGCTTTGCCAGGCGAAGATAAAAGAATTTAAGACTAATGAGGTAAAGATGATAGAGATACCAAACTACACTGAAATATCAGTAACAAATTTCTATGATGATGTTATGACTGATTCAGATGTTGCTCTCTACCTTCCATCAACTCTTAAATAAGTTGCCAGAGAGAAACTTCTTCTTTGTCGTTCTTGGAACTCTGAAACCTGATTACTTAAATGAAAGTAATAAAGAAGCTCACAAGAAACGCTACAGCATCTCTCCTTAAGAAAATGAGAAGCAAGGAATAAATTTCAGCCAGAGCTGGCTCTAGGAACTGCAGAAGCATCCATTTATCTCTAGTAAGTTTAGCCTTCTAATTTTATATAAAAAACCTGGTACTGCTATATACTTGATGAAGGCTCAGCAAATTACACAGATAAAGAAAGTCTCAAGTAAAGTATGAACAAAGCAAGAGACCCTTCAAAGTTTTATAAAGGCCATACGAGATGAACATAGATGCAGGAGCAGGCACTAAGAGAAGAAACATAAGCCCAAGCAAGCCTTAAGAGGAAGAAAAGAAAGAGAAGCCAAATCCCTTTACAGTTTAGTTTAACATGTGAACTTAATTAGTTTAAGTCTAATACTTATTTATAAACACAAAATCTTCCTTCTCTTGCTCATACTTTTGGTTTATCATCGCTGACTCTTTTAGCCACACTCTTAATAAAATAGACTGTATCTATCTTAAAGTGGTGCATCAAGTGATAGAGTAAAAATTTCTTGAAGCGGCCTTTCAATAACCCCCACTGTAATTCAATTCCATTGAACTGAGGACTGAAATGAACATTAAATACAGGTGTTATGTTAAGCCTTAACCTTTTAAGCATATACTTCAATGTTGCTATATCTTTTATACCAAGACCTTGATTTGAAAGTATTAAATGTGAATACTGCCTCATCAGCTTGCATGAACTTTATATAATACTCTTAAGCTCTTTGCATTTAATTGAATATATATAAATAAAATTATCCTAATAAAATGGAACATTAAAGTCAATCACTCTCTTAATGCAATTGACTGTCTTTTTTAAGATATTCTATTCTTTTTATATATGTTCGCTATAGATTAAACAGAGATATAAAGTTTAGAAAATTGGCGATGAAACATCACAGCTCTCTAGGCTAGAGAGAATTGATCCCAATATTTAAGAGTCTTATCATTAATAAGATAATCGATATGATACTGCTAAAATTTTAAGGGTCTCTTAGGCTTAGAATTAAGTTGCTATTCCTTTAAATTCAATGCTAATAGACAGTGAGACCTCGCAGTAGCAGGAGATTTATGGACCAGCCTTTCTATAGATTTATAATTAAGAAAAGGCTTGAGTTATTCAATATATTTATCACATCCATATCGCAACTTAAACAATAAATCTATATACTCACTGTCATAAACTGACCCCAAACCTCGCATATACTCTCTTAAAATACTTATATTTAAACATTAACCCCCTACTTAAACCTATTGAATCCCTTATAAAGTATGCAATAATAGTCTACTTTTATCAATCAAAAACTCAATCAAACTACTGAAAGGGTTTTGGGTTTTGATTATCCAATTGAGAAAGAATGACGGAGATTAGAACGATGAATAAATTATAATCCAATCATGGAGTGTATATTTAATTTTAGCCTAATTATAATTGATTTCAACCAATAATTTATTGATTTTAGATTAAATTGTTCCTTACTATGATCCTCGCTTTTAATATTGATCTCTAGAGTTTTATATTTATTAATAATATAAACTTATTCTAAAGAGAGATTATGTGTGAAGTTATAATGGAAATATTGATAAAAAATAATATAATGTCTTTTATTTGTTTTATATTTAATTAAACATTTAAATATATTAAATATTAAACAATACTTTAACTTAATTAAACTTATAACAAACTTTTAAATTTTTGTTCGATTACAATTGAATGTCAAATTTACTATTGGAATTTATAATTTTATTTTTTTAATAAAATTAAAATTTTAAAATAATTATTTATTAAAGTTTTTTATAATTGTGGTATCTCTGCTTTACAAAATCATAAAAAATAAAAATAATAAATCTAAAATTAATCACTATTGAGCTTGCTATATAGTATGCTCCTCAATCATGATTTTATCTATGTTGGACTTCATAAATTCCAAAGCAGAGGTATATTTAAGTAACTATATCAAAATTAATATTAATTTCATTTTTAAATAATAAAGTAAAAAAATACATATTCATTAGGTTGAATACTCATAGTTTTATTATTTTAGAGAGAATTTTGCATGTGAAATTTAGAGTAGTGTAATACGATTAATTGGAAGGCAGGCCATTGCATTAAAAATGCAAATTTCTTCTGAGAAAATGAGTACAAACTATAAAACAAGTTAAACAATTGATATTCTATATATTTAAATAAAACTAGAGTTTAAGTTTTCGGAGATTTTTGAAAGCTACTCATCTATAAATTGATAATAGATATAAAATTCTATTAAAAATTTAAATCCATCTTTAGTCAACTCAATCATTTTCTTTGGATAAAACATGGATCCGAGGAGAAACATGACTTCCAAGTTCAAACTATCTTAATCTTTCAAGCTATCTTGAACAGAATCATATTTGCCTTCTACAAACCTGTATTTAAAATGATCTGAGAATAGTTTTTATTGAGCAAACTCTTGCAATACAAATTATTTAAAACAAGAATTTACATAATAAAAAGAATATATTTATGCAGTGAAAATAGTAGGAATTTTTCATCACGATACCTTCTTTGCTTCTAGAATTTTGTGAATTTATTGAATTATTGTTAACAATAAATATTAAAACTTTCATTTAATTTACTATGAATTTTTAAATGTATTATGACAATATTTTAAGTAAACTTTTCGGATATCACGTATAGTTGTTTTCAAGATCACGTCTGACCTGAAGCCAGGTGTCAGTTGTATTCCTGAAAATTATATTTAAGTTATTAAAAAATTACCAATAATAATAAGTATGTAAATACAAAATCGTTTAGTTGAAGAATTCACATTTTCTGTAGCAATACTGTACCTTTCTAAATAAATATTATAAATATTATCTTTCTCATAATAAAGATGCATTAAATTATATATAAAACCCCAAGAATGAATTTTAAACAAAATTTAAGTAAGTAAAACCTTTATTAAAATCAAATATTTAAGTCTATGGAAATCATTCTAAAGAGTGAATAACTTATCCTTGACAAAGATGATTGTTTCTCTGTCTTAGTCCTTTCTTTTATTCTTTAGTTTTCTTTACAAATTTTTTGATTGATTCGTTACCAATTGTTGTCCATTCTTGTCGCTAGTTGTGGGAAAATTTCTAAATACTTGCCATGAGGACACATAGTTTCAATAATATCATATAGCTAATCAGGCTTTCTGGATCCTTATCTTACTGGTTCGACAATTATATTTGGAGCGTTGTGAGCGTGTGAGATCATTCTTAGATTATGAAATGAACCTTTCTTTCTTGCTACCAAGCAAAACTCAGTAAAGTGTCGAAGATAGTAACCAATATTATTCCTCAAAAGTCCATCTTTTTTCATTTTTACCCAAGTTATTATTTCTATTCTTTCGTAGTTGTGATCTTCGAGGTACTTTAGGGCTACTTCAAGCTTTTTATTTGTTATCCACATAAACAAATACCCATCCTATTGTAATTCTTCAATGGGAATGCTATTCATTATTTGAACATCATTTAAAGTGTTATAATCAAGTTTAAGAACTGTACTGTCCCAAGGAGCGTCAGTTAAAATCACATCAAATCTATTACCAATAAATCCTTCTATGTTGTCTTCTAAAACTTGATTCCATAAAGCTTTATCTCGAATGTCCCCTTGATACTGAACTGCTGTTCCTTTAATTTATCTTAGTCCCCATTCAAAGATCTTAACCTCACAGCCATTTTAATGAGTGCTTTATTTTTAAATATCTTATTCAGTTTTTACAATTTGAAGTGTGTTTGGAAGATAATCTCGTGTAAAAAGCTTTGGTACTTCAGAAGGAAAGTGGATTATCTCATCATATTCTTCCTCACTATATTCTTCAAATTAACAGTTTTACTCTTAATTTTGTTTGTCATTGACTTCCTTAAATTCAAAGTTTTTCATCATTTAATCTTCTAAGTGAGCGTATAATTATTCAATATTTTCAAGCTTTGCCAGCAGCTAAGAATTTTCTGATTTTAATGTCTTAATTTCCTAAGAGTATTTAATTTTTAAATCTACCATCTATCTTTTTGTATGCTGCAACTCTGATTTAATATTAGCTATTTCGTCATATTAATCGGCTTTTGATCTTTTGCCTAGTAGTTTACTTTGATTCCATAATTACTTTTTAAATATTTCTTACTTTCTCTTAACCCTATTTTCTTTATTAACGTTTTTGATATTTATTTATTCGTTGGATATCTTGGAATAGTTCTCTAGACTTCCAAACTTGTTAATGATTTGGTCTTAAAACCACTATTTAAAATCTTTGAAATTATTAAATGAAAACTCTAAATTATTTATTTGCTCTTGTGATAATTCCAAATGTTTCTTTAATCTTTTATAGTAATCGCTTAAATTAATGTAGCTAAATTGTCTTGTAGATTTGCTCTCTTAATTTTAGGGACACAGTTTTTATTCATAATAAATATTATTAATATCTTAATAAGTTGAACTCTAACAGCCTGACTAAGGATACTGATTTTATTGGGTAGGAGTAACATTTATACTTTACAAGTATTGATTATAAGCCTGTTGTTGTTAAATTAAGTAATTTTGATAATTTAAGTCTGGCTAACATGAGTGTAAACATTATTATTAATAATAGTAAGTCCAAGAATTCTAATTTCCAGCTGAATACCATTAATTTGTGTCAGGGCTCCAAAACTAGTCATTCAATTATGAAGTTGAATAACAATTAGAGTAGCAATAATTTTGGCGAGAAAGTTCTTAATTTGATTCAGGAAGTAAGGGATTTGAAACTGTTTGGTGATTCATTCGAAAATAAAATAATCAATTATAGTTATTGAGATAGAAAGCAAACAATTATAGAAACTTTTATTTCAAGTAATTAAATATTTATCTCACAAGTAAGTAGTTTACGGCTTATTTAACTTCTGAAATCAGAATTTTATTTCATATAAAATAATATTAAATCAGTTTAAATACAAAAGAAATTTAAGCATAATAGATCTTGATAAATTTTATTTAAAAATGAAGATTAAACTAGCAAAATAATCAAACTGTCAAATTTAAATAATTCAATTGTGAAGTTTAACTCTTTTTTAAACGTTCAGCTTTTTTCAGGTAAATATTCAAAACTCTTATTTAAATTTATCATAAATTCAATTTTTATAGTAATTTATTAAAAAAAATCATTGAGAGACTATAAAGAATAGATTAATCATTAGAGGATCAACAGCTAGCTCTTAAACTAAAATATAGGTAAAGTCTAATTAAAAATCCCCGTGAATCTGTGAGGAGCCCATCCGGGCTCTAAGGGAGATTTTATTTTTAATTTTTTACTTTTTTATAGATAAGAAAGGAATGATCAAATAAAGAAGAAAGTTAATTTTACTTTTAAAATTTAATGAGGACATGCTCAAGATAAAGTATCAAGCTAAAATATATATCTTAAGCCGTTAAAATAAATCATCAAGGATTTTTAAAAGTTACATTTCTCAAATAGTTGAAAATTAGTTTTAACTAAAGCACAATAAAGTCGAGCTTGGATAAAGATTTTCCTCTCGTAAAGTTCTTACAGATTTTGAAATTATTCTTAGAACTACCCTACTCTTAGTAAATTAAAAATTAAAATGAGATAATTTGGAAATTAACCAGTGACAAAATAAAAAATGATGGTCAACGCGGAGCAAATTTTTAATATTGCTTAACTCACAAATCTGCAAAAAACAATCATTAAAAGATTGTAAACTCATCAATCTTGCAATTTTATTTGATAATTAAATTTTGCCAATAAAAAAACAAGCATTAGCATTCACAGACTCAATTTAAAGTCGTAACTTTAGATTTGGCAAGAAATTAAAAGTTGACAATATCTTTTATCTTAAACTTAATCTGGTTTCTGAAACGACAGTTTAATCGACTTCAAGGAATCCTATAAATAATAAGGACAAGCATAAAAAACAACTGATTAAGTCAATCAGTTTTGCTCTTAAAATAAGTTTTGAAGTACTGTGATTAACCAACACCTATCGAAGATCTTGAACTCTAATCTAAATCTTTGGTACAGTTACATTTAATTAGAGATCCCCCCTCGCATTAAGCACTCACTCAGAGATGGTTAGTTTAAAGAGAGTCAATCAAAAAAAGAAATCAGTAGTATATATCACTTGTACAAAGAAGGCGTGTTGTGTCATCAAGCAAACCATAACGCTTCAAGATAACCCTACAAGTTAACTTCCACTAAGATATTTAAAACTAAGTTAATCAAATTAGCTAAATTAAAGTTCTAATGATATGCTGCCAGCATGTTTTTATATTCTGTAAATCAAATCATTTCAAACAAAACTAAAATATTTAGGCTAACATAAGTGCGAACTTATCCTGTGTAGTAAAAACTGCTTAATTAACAACAATTATTTATTTCATTTTCAATCGTGTTGAACAACCAAAAAAGAAAGTGAGTTCCTTAAACATGTATCATATGCCTTTTTAATCCAAGAGAAGTCAAGCTCTTGCACATGAGCTGAATACTTTTTGACAAGTTACTTCCTAAACAAAATTTTAAGTTATAAAAAAATGAATTCA
Source organism: Oxytricha trifallax (assembly GCA_000711775.1). Taxonomy (NCBI): domain Eukaryota; phylum Ciliophora; class Spirotrichea; order Sporadotrichida; family Oxytrichidae; genus Oxytricha; species Oxytricha trifallax. The sequence goes on along the minus strand of ARYC01004265.1, from coordinate 27,110 downwards.
ATATACTTATTGGAAAGGCTTAAATGATTCGTACTCCAGAACTTTTACTTTATATGAGCGAATACTTTTTCTACAGGAGCTAAGTCAAATTAGTAGGGGCCCAAATAAGATATTGGGATTTTAAGTTATTTCAACTTTTCAAAAGTATATGTGCTTCTATGATACGTAGCATTATCAATTTGGAGTACGAATTTATCTCGCCAATTTTTGTCGGTTGACTGTAAGTAGTTGCACAGCTTTATCACAAAATACATGAATGTAATACTATTGTTCTTGCCCGAGTTGATGGTAAACGCAAAGCTTCCATCACTGAAAGCTGCTGCGATAATATTTAGTCGGCTTATTCGATTTTGGGCTATAGAAAATGTCTTCTTTCCCACATAGCTCCAGCCTTTTAAGGGGGCACTGTTGTGCTAAATACTACTTTCGTCAATGTTAATAATTACCTTTTCTTAAAATAGAAAGTTAATGTATGTTTTGGCAGCAAATTATTGCAGAATTTTCGTCCTTTTAGAAACAGATCGTTTGTCTTAGTAATAAATTCACTTGTAGCTTAATCCCAAATCTCATTTTAAGCAACTAGTATTTAATAAGTTGAGACTTTTCTCTAAAAGGTTTAGAATATTTTAAACTGCAGTTATTTGACAGACATAAACTCTACACTATCCTCAATTTGCTATTTTAAATATCGAGTCATCCAATTGCTCTAAGGTTACCTCACAAGATTCTTTAATACTTATTAAGTATTTGAGGGAAGTCAAGCAATTGTTAAAATCTACTTTAGCTTAAAGTAACTTATCTTGAATCTTTCACATATTTGCTTCTAAGAAATCTATCTATCCTATAGCAATTAAATTATCAGATCGATGTTGATGCATTTTATAAAACTCATTCTCTTCCTTGAAGGTAGTTCAACTCCTATTTCTTGCTACTGAGGTTTTTATCTATGGTCGAAAGATTAATCTCCATCGTTTGAAGTTGCTATTTTTAATAAAGTTGCCTTTTATGATTATATAATTTCTTTTGCTTAACTAAGTAGGTCGTCGTTTGTCAACTAATCTTAAACTTGTGTACTTCTTATTTTTAAGTGATTTCGTACAGCTTTTACTAGTAAGTCCTCAATGTCATCGAGTTCTAAATTGTAGTTTGAAATTTCTTCAGGCGATAGCCCTTTTAAAGACTCTGTAGGATCTGCTAATAACCATCCTTTATCAAATTCTTTTGCGCTTTCATATAATGGCGCCTCTAATTCTTTGAGTTTATTTATGTCTAGACATTCAAGCTAGGGGACATTAACTGATTGCGCGGTCCATATTATAAGCGAGCTTGTAATATAGCTCATCTCGATATTTAGAGGTACCTACTATATTTCATTTGAAGAATGAGAGCTTGAAGATGAGGCAAGACTACTTTCCCGAATTGAAGTATTTTAAGCATAAAATTATCGTATATCTTACTGTGACGAGCGTCTCATTTAAATAAATAATAATTCGATGTGAAAAATTAATAATTTTAAGGCTGATAATTATTCTCTATATAGAATACCTTTAACTACTAATTAATTTCTGAAAAAATTCATTTTTAAAATAATTATTAAATACACAACAAAAATTCTCATTATAAGGTAAGGAACATTTTCTCGAAAACCAGCTTACTAATCTAATATTTAATTCTTAGATGGACAACAATCTTTCTCAAGTCAACGTTCACTAAGTTCGCGAAAAGATAGGCTCAAAGAAAGAGCTTTATGACTTTCTCGCTTAAGAATGCGGAGCGTATCTCCCGAAATTGACTTGCTGCAATATTTACTTTCTCAAAGCAATATTTGATCGGTTAAAAAGAGGTAAATCAAGTAAATCTTAATTTAATTAGTACTTGCGAAGATCTGATGTAATAGTAGCAGCTGTTCCTTAAATAGAAGGGCTAACAGCGGATGATTTCCTAGATTACGCGAGAGATAAGCCATCACTGCTGGTATTCCTACCAGATCAATGTGACTGGTTACATTTGGATAAAAAGTGGATTTGCGACATACTACTTTCACTTGACAAAGATGGTATCAACAATATGATTTTTAATGCAAAGAAAAAGAGGAGAGAGAGATTAGATAACACAAATAATCTAATTGTACACATGAAGCCTGAATTTGCAGAGGCATTAAGTTAATCTTTGAGTTATAGTGGTAAAATAACATCATTTTAAGTAATTTTTAGTTCAAAAAGGACGCTCTGCTCATTTGATAAAGCAGTCCTCCCAAAGAAAAAGAAATCAAAGGGATTTAGAAGAAGTCAAAAACGAAGAGCAGGCACTTAGAGGAAGCAAGCAAAAGTACCTGGAGGAGAACAAAAGAATGAGAGACGAGTTTATCGATATGAAATCGTAAATTGATGACCTTGTTGGTTACAAATCTTTAGTTCACTCACTTCATGAGAGTGGAGTGATTGATAATGAGGGTAGAATACTGTCAAACTAATAAAACTCCTTAATGGAGTGAAGACTGTTTTATCTTAACTTATCAGAGCTAAGAAAGTTAAATTAATTTAAATTTTTAAAAATCCAAATCATAACTTTTCGAAATCAACTAATTCCCTGAGGTGCTTACAATCACTATTGAGATTCTAATTGAATCATTGCTTAAGCCTTTTAGGGTTTTCTATCAATTTCGTTTGAGGAGCTTCAGTTCTTTTTCTTGTCATTCTGCCATATCGCGATATAATTGCTGGGGCTTCTTATATCTTTTTCTTATGAATATCCACTTTCACTTGCTTGCTTATTTTCTTCAACTTTATGCTAGGCTTGCTTCCTTGATTTGAATTGACAACTTCATCTTTTGATTATGTACTTATTTGGAAATCTTGGCCGAAATTACTTTTGTTGTTCACGATGATTCTTTCAGACTCAATTTTCTCTTGACCTTAAGAACTTTCTTTTACATTCAAGGAATCTACATAACTCAGATCTTTTTCTTCAGTCTTCAATATGACTTTCTTTAACAATTTCAAGTTGATCTTCAACAAACTCTAAAGAACTATTGTAGTTTTAAACTTTCAAAGTCTATTTGAGAGCCGTTTCTTTTGTTTCCTCTTCATTAAGAGGTAATTATTTCAATGAAATGTATTAGGGCAGGCGTTGCTTCAGTCCTTTGTCAGAGGAATTTTCATTGTTATTTTTAGAGGCAAGCAAAGAATTTTCGAATGCGATCTCAGATTTATCTAAATCTTAAGCTTTAGAAGTAAACTTTTCAGATATTAATTAGTTCATACACCAAGGTTGGCAACCTAAAACCGTCTGAAGCATTGCTATCTTCATATGGATTTCATTTTCCAGACATTATTGGTGAAGTGTAATAACCTGCTCAACTGTTTCCTTGGATCCTTGCTTATAAATAATTTACTTATAAGTCCCTTTACGATGTAACCTTCCCACTCTCCCGATTAATTGTTAAGTTGATCTTGTAGAAAACACATCTGCAACAATTACAAATAGACCTCCATTAAATTCAATCTCATGATTTGTTTTGAGATCAGTTCCCCTTCCTTGTTACTCATTAAGCAGAAAGACTCCATATTATCCCTTCCCATTTTTGCTTGCAAATAATTAATCAAATTGAGCCTCGAGCTTAGTTCCCTTGACGCTTATCATTGAGATAAACTAAATCTAGGAGTACTTGCGAAAGTAGTTCTCGATTATCGAATATGACTAATGGGCAACAATAATTACAGGTGTTAACTTAGAGAAAGTAGCAGACAAGTCAAAAATTCTTTTGCAGAAATCTGCTTAGTTTGTTGATACTAATTCTTAGTCCAAGCTTATTCTCTTATCTCCGACCAAAGAACTTAGTTTGGGAAAAATTATCTCGCTGGACTTAAATGCGATTTGCAGGCAATTTGCCTCTTTAAAGCTCAAAGTTGAACCTGTGAAACCAACAAGTCGTTTGGCATAATTGAAAAATCTTAAGTTTTTCTCCATTTATTGGATACTCCCATCAAATAATATCCAGTCATATTCATCAATTAATACAATAAATTGCTCCCATATACTTAAGAAGTCTTTATTTTCAAGTTAACTTTCAAAAAACTTTTGAGTTAAATAGTAAACTCCTGCTTTTTTCTCATACTGATTGACATTAATGTTGAGACTTAGGCTAGTCACTAGTTGTTCGAATCTCTTTTCATCTCTTAGAATCAAGTGATAGTTTTTTCCAATTATAAAGACTGGAGATTGAGAGGACTTAGCAAACAGAGCTGCTAGAGTTGAGCATAATAAAGTCTTACCATTCCCAACCCCAAAGTTAATGAAGTTAAATTTAGAGTCTTCCCAGAGAAAGAAATTCAAAGCCAACTTCTATAAAGAAAGAAAGTCAAAACCTATAATCAGCTAGAGCCTTAAAATTTAATTTGACATTCAAAATGCATTGTCATGCATAGCCTACAAGAACTCTTTGACAGCATTGCAGTCTTTATTGAGCCTCTTGAATTAGTTTAAAAGTCTTCGCTTGTCTTCCTCATTTAAGTCTACAGTTTTATTAGGAACATGCAAGAGTTGATTTAGTTTTGTAAAGTCTGCTCTGAGACAATCTTAGATTATATCTCTTCTTTAGATATCTCATCTAATTTAGTTACCCAAAGTGGGTTTCTCAGTTTTAATTCTTGTGAAAGCTATTATAAATAGAGGGTAAAATCTTCTTGGTCAATAAAGTCCCATTTCTGAACAAAAATTTCCCCCATCGTGCTAATAAAATTGTCTAGTTTTTAATAGGAGGATGCACTTGAAAGAGCGCAGATTTAGATGAAATCTCCAACAATATTTATAAGCACATGACGAATCAGTCTCAGACCTTAATCTTCTTTTAGAATTTGAATAAATGGCTTGCTCAGGCAAAGCAACGTGTTTGGAATCAATCTTACTGCTTAAGAATCAATCTTAAACTATTGAAATGTCCCTATCATCAAAGGAATAATACCAATATTAGTCTTATCAAGCTTGGATAACTCATCTTGGATTTTTTGAAGGCAGTCCGGCTCATTCATAAGTATGTAATTTGATAAGCCTAGGGCTTGTTCAGTGTTTGGTCTCTATGCCAGTAAGATTAGGGCACTCTTAAGCAAGGTCTCTTCAATTTCAATAATTTCATATCTATAGTAGAGCAACGATGAAACAAAGAGCCTAGTTTTGATCTGAAGATTTACTTAGGCTCTTTAGTTAAGCTCGTAAATGTTTCTAAACATATACTCACAGAAATTCTCTGAGCAAGCACTTTTGAGATTCTGAAGAAACTCTAATAAACTTTAACTATTTCGGTTAAACAACTTCCAAATGAACTCTTGCCTTTCATTCGGCTTGAGTATCATATGCTCTCTAATGTTGTTGGAAATTAACTCTGACTGTATCTTTGCTCCGTAATTTACTTGAGCGTTAAGTGAATCCCTATGATCATCGATAAATTGCTGTTCGCTTACATAATTCCTATCCTCGATGCCACCCTTGGGCCCCTCTTTGACATGACCAACAAGCTCTTTTAAGGGTTTAATTTAAGCATCCTTTACTGATTTAGCGGTACTCTATGTTGTTTTGTTTAATATAAATTTGCTTATAAACTTTGCCAAATCTCTCGATCCGATAAGGGGCTTGAACTCCTCTAGTTCTAGAATTTTACTGATGTCATAGTTGTGAACTGGCAGTATAAGCTTCGCTTTGTCAATTAATTCTGGGTATTCAGCTCCTTCATACCTAGATTTTCTACCTCTTTTGCTTAATGTCTGGTAAGCTTCATTGCTTTAGTGTGCTTATGTCTAAGATGAAATGGAACTTTATAGTTCTGCTTTGTTATGAGTATCATGATCATTCAAGGTTTAAGAATAATCTTTCATGATAGACTCTGGAAAAACTTCTTCTTTTTGAGAATTATTGGATGTTTCAAGTTAGGCGGGTTGTAAAAAGCTCATAATTTAGGCGGCTGATTTAAGTGACTTAAATATTTAAAATTAATAGTCTTAATTAAAAAAGGCGCTTTAATTCTAATTCTTAATTGCTTATTGAAATTCTTAATTCAAATATCGCCATACTTGGAGTCCTTTCTCTCATTACATATATCTAGGAAATTATTTTAAGCTGCGAGCTATTCTCATCTGGGATTAAGGTACTCCTTGAGATAAAATTCAAATTTTCATGAGTTGTCTTAGAAAGTTGGGCTACATCTTAACACGAGTTGAAAACCATAGACTATTGAGAATTGCTGTGGCAAGTTTTACTTAAAATGACAGGGACCATAAATGGTTACTGATCTTATCTAGCGACTATATTATTTATAGGATGTAACTTCATTCTTTAAAAAGTTCCTCTTTGCCATTCAATTAAATAGAACTTTTATAAATGGCAAAGTGAGCAATATTTACTTTTTCGGGCTATTTAAGAACCATTAAGACAACTTAATGGTAATAAAATAAACAATCCTAGTTTAATAAAATTAAAATTAGCAATTATCGGGCAGACTATCCAGGCCTAAAGCATCATTGAATAACGATAAAAGATCTAAATAAAAACCTTAGATTGAGTTATCTGAAGTGATGAACTCAAGGAAAAGAACTAATTTATAATGAGAAAGAAATAATGCTTTGGGACTTATTGTCTTAATTTTTATTAGATGACTTAAATATTCATTTTAATGAATTTAAATTCTCTATTAATTTGACTCATGGGGTTTTATATACATATATATATATATATATATATATATATATATATATTATATATATATATATATATATATATATAATATATATATATATATATATATATATTCCATAATGATTTATATTTTCTTTGATAATGTTAAAGATCTTATCAAGTTTAAATTGATCATATTCTTTCTCAAGAGATTTGTTAGTAAGTTTGGATCTACCCTGCTATTTCATATAGGTATTCTCTTCTCCATTATATGATGAGTATGACTGAGTTTAAGAGCTCTATTTTTAAGAGATTTCGCTGAATTCTTTTAAAGGTTTTAGATTCAGAAGTCTTGGCTGACTGTTCGCTTAATCAGCAATTCTATTAACTTGCTAATTCATATCATTACTTTTATATATGATATACAATATATTTATTGTATTATTGAATAATAAAATGAAAATACTCTATAAGGTGGATTGATCTACTATTATATAATGCCAATAAATAGAAAGACAAATAATATTATTACTAAAATACAATTGAATCGGGAAATTATAAAAATAAATACATAACGTTCATTCATTTAAATATAAACAGCCAAGTATTTGAGTGTAATGTAAATCAAATTTGTGAGCAACTAAACAGGATTCTAGCCATCTGATTAGTGTGTTTAACTGTTTAATCGTTAATTAAAATAATTATTTTAATATTTAAATTTTGATTAATTTAATAAATCTCAATAAACAGATAAGCACACTAAACAGGCTTACATTAATCTGTGTATCTGCTCAAAGAGGTTAAATGAGCAACTAAACATACTAAACAGATATTCTAAGTGTGTGTATACTGTTTAATATTTATAATTGTAATGAGCAACTAAATAGACTAAACAGCTCAGGTGATTTGTGTGTATTAGTTTAATTTAATTTAAATAGATTAGTAATTAAAAAAATTAAATGTTCAAGGTAATGGACGAGGCTTGCTCTATAATTTGAGTTGCACCAGGTGCTGATAAAACTACGATACTTTTCAAAGGATGCCACCAAAGAACTATAGATGCAAGACTCTTCTCATTCTACAGCTTAACCAGCAAAGCGGCAGTAATACTGGACTGATCTTGAAAAAGGCATGAAAATATCACAGAGATGCTTATCGCACATTTAGATGTACCTTGATTGAGCGGAGAGCAGAGTAACTCAGTCAGTGTAAATTTCGGAGAGACATAGGTAACATTCAGGAACACTTCAATTGATATCACGGCCCATCAACTGTCCTACGATCAGAAGAGCAAAGCATTAAGACGCATTCATGGAGCGGATCACAGTCTGCAAACTAGAAATGCAATCGAATAGCAGAGATGAACCGTTCGCATTCACTGGACTGGACTTAGCTAGACATCTGTACAAGAGATTTGTGGAAAGTAGCAAGGCAGATGATACACACAGGCACTCTGACGATGGCAATGAAGAGGAAGGCAAACAGGAGCAAATGTAGAGATAGTCAAATGAATCATCAATGTCATTAGAGCGAAGAGCAATTACTAATCTATTTAAATTAAATTAAACTAATACACACAAATCACCTGAGCTGTTTAGTCTATTTAGTTGCTCATTACAATTATAAATATTAAACAGTATACACACACTTAGAAGATCTGTTTAGTGTGTTTAGTTGCTCATTTTATCTCTTTGAGCAGATACACAGATTAATGTAGGCCTGTTTAGTGTGCTTATCTGTTTATTGAGATTTATTAAATTAATCAAAATTTTAATATTAAAATAATTATTTTAATTAACGATTAAACAGTTAAACACACTAATCGGATGGCTAGAATCCTGTTTAGTTGCTCACAAATTTGATTTACATTACACTCAAATACTTGGCTGTTTATATTTAAATGAATGAACGTTATGTATTTATTTTTATAATTTCCCGATTTAATTGTATTTTAGTAATATTAAATTAGTTTTCAAAATCATTTAAGTTAAGTTTGTGCTTATTTTACGAAAATGAATCAAAATAAAAATATCTAAAAATATTTTATGTTAAAAATACAATTTAGATGTAAAAAACATGTAATAAATTCCTTAATAAATATGCCAATAAAATGAATTTAAATTGATTAGCATTTTATTAGAGCTTTTAATTTTTTCATACCAATATGAAGATTAATTCAACTCCAACTAATAATTTCAAATAAAATTATAATGAATTTTGTGGCAAAAAAATATATTTACATTATAAAAAGCTAAAATTTAATTTAAGAAATTTATAATAAGTAATTTATTAAATAATTAAAAAATTGAATGAACTAGAAACCCCAAAATGCTAAGAAATAAATGTTAAGGTGTTTTGGGGTTTGATTGTCTAGCAAATATATTGATGTTGGTCGACAAGTGATCGTTGAGCATACTGAAGACAAACTGTTTCATTATTATTTAATTGAAAATTGGAATCCGAGTGACTAGCGGAACATTTTTCTTCCATAAAATACATTCCAAATGAATTCTTTCTTGAGTTTGAAGTCGATTTATTTGTTTAATATATAATTAACCTTAAAATTATAATCATAAAAATTAGGTAATACTAATAGGGAGGAAATTTTCCTGATCTATAAAGATTTTTTTACTTTTTTTCTACAAAAGATTTTGTTTTCTAACATATTGAAATTAAATTTGGAAAAAAAACCTATTTTTTCTATATATACAAATAATACTTGAATATTAATTTATTATTTTCTGTGTGTATTCATTTTAATTATTATGCTATATTGTTTAATTTCAATATAATTTTTTTTCTCTAAATTTATCTTAATTTATTCATTTTTATAAACTTTATAATCAATGAGCAATCAAAATTTTTTAAGCTCTTAGAAACTAATTTTCTATCCTTAAAAAAGTTTTTTAAAAAAAATATTTCAATAACAATTTTATGAAAATTTGTAATTTTATAAATTAAAAAAACTATATGCCAGGAAACTTCCCCATCCTCCCTATAAATTGATTAAAATTCTATTATAATCTTACTATATTAAAAATAAAATATAAAAAGTTATTTAAAAACTTTGTTTGGGCGTTTTTACTTTAATCAAGTAACATGATATTTTCAATGTAGAATTAATCGAAATCGTCGAAGAATCTTTTAATGTATTTAAAACCCCGTTAGTCAATTAAGAACGAAGATTTGGAGTTAAGAACAAATAAATATAAAGAAAGATATTAATGGCGTAAATTATAAATACTTGGGTTAATTATTAAAACTATTTGCTCGATTAATTACCCTTATAAATTAACCAATCAGGGTGTGTACAATTACAATTAATATTAACCTAATTACATATAATTTCAGCCAATTATAATTTAATTTTTAATTAATTGTTCTTAACCCCCTATCTTTTGTCTTAATTGAAACATGGGATTTTATGTTATAAAAGTTTTAAGTATATTTATTCATTTATGTTTATTTATTTTTTTTAACCCGGTTGTGCTGGTCGCAGTAACTTATGGTACGTTGATAATTTGCTGAGATATATCACAATTTTCAAAAATTATGGGAATTAAGGAGGTTTAAACGACGTAAGGTAGGGGGAGGGTTGGGTATGTATTTTGAAATTACATTTTAATAAAATAATAATTCTATGTATTTTTATATATTTATTTATCAATACTATTCATGGCTGACGCGGTGATTAATCGAAATTAAACAAAAATATAAAAAGATTATTAAGGCGTTTATTATTTAAGATATTGGCAATTTTAAATTGATGGTTTTTATTTTAACTTTGAGCAAGACTCTTTTTTTAAAAAATGTATAGTGAATACCTTCTTTTTATGAAGTAATTTTTTTAATTATAAACTAATTAATGATAATATTTTAGAGAAAAATTAAAAAAGTAAATCTTATTTTATAGAAATATTTATTTTCTTATATATTTTTTTATATATAGTGAAATTTGAAACTGGGAAACTAAAAAAATTATTATATCAAAAGCTGCAAATTTTATAATTTTAATTATATATATTTGATAATACATTTTTATAGGTTTTAATTATAGATTACTAAGATAATTAAATATATTAAGCTTTTAAAATCAAAGATAAATTAAACATTTAATAAATTGCTCCTTTTATTAAATTCACTAGTAATTTGAAATCAAATTTATTGTTCAAATCAAAATAAATAGGTAAAATATTTATCAATTATTGAATGTACTATTATTTAAAATTAAAACAAATTTCATTTCATACGACATTTAATATTTTTACTTTTATATTTTCTTTTAAAAATATTATATTTATTAGTATGATTAAAAAGGAAGCTATTTTGTATTCACAACAAGTATACTAGATTTTATTAATATTCCTACAATTATAAATGTTATTTTTTGGCTATTAAATCCTCATTTTTTATAGCATTAAAATAATAATATAATATTATAAATAATTTAAAATGTGTTCAGTATGTAATTATTTTTAAAAATTTTAGATTTTTATTAACTAATACAATTCTTTTGAGATGGTAGTTCCTTCGCCACGATGGAGTTTCCTAGGCTATAAATTTTTTGATAATTAATTAAAAAGATTTTACATGAAATTTTAATTAAAATATTTGCTTTAAAAATAGTTATATATGTAGAATCTAAGAACATGAATTTGATTTTAGTTTTCACTGTTATTTAAGATTATAAGAATGCATAAATTAAGATATATTTTGAGAAATTATATTAAATTCAAAAATATAGTATAATAATAAGCATTAATGCATATTGAGAAATTAATGATCAACATAGATAAGAGTCATTTTATATTTATAAATATAATTTCACAAAAAACATTTTTTTTCTAGTAAAATAAAGCTGGAAACACCCTTCCCTTTCCTATTCTTTAATAATCAATAGAATTACAGGATTTTTTAATAACGTCATTTGATTGGTGCATTTACAAAAAAATCACAATATAAAACATAATTCAAAAAAATATATTTAAATAAATAAGATATATTTAATCATAATTTTATTAATTTAATTTATATAAAAAAGAATTAAAAAACTGGGTTTTTAAGACTTTAAATTATATAGAAAGCATTATTTTTCAAATAAAAATTGCTTCTTTTATCATAACTTATAAAATAAAAGTTATAAAATTTGGACTTTATTAAAAATATAGATTTATTTCAAAAAATAAAAAATTTGTTAAAATTTTATGATTATATAATTAAATTAATTTAAGGTTGATTTTAAATTATTTGGGTTCGAATTTCACTACAAAATAGAGATATTACTAAATATGTCCATTTTTTAATTAAAAATAATTATTCAATTTATAATTTGATTATTTAATAGCTTGATTCAGGATAAATTCATATTTAATTCTACAGACATCAGCCGAACATTAAACTATATATATTTTACTTACAGAATTTCAATCCTTTCATATTTCAAATGTTTATCGATTAATAATAAATATTAAAAAAATTTTAATTTATTCCGATAATTAAACTTAGATAAAATTACCTTTAAATCTATTTTAAAAGCATTAATGATTTTATAATAACTTATAAAAAAATATTTATTTTTATAGTCCCATTAAATTTTAATTCTTTATACTAAAATTACTTAAATGATAAGATTTTCTAATATAATATTAATTTAATATTACAGAAATATAAGCTTAAAAAAGTTTTCTTGTAAAATTTTGTTAATACAGTTATAGATAATTGTTCTCAAATATGCTCTAAAATTTATATATTTTCTTATTTCTATGTTTTTATAAATTTTTACACATTCAATTCCTCATCAATTTAGATTAAATTAAAAAATTTACTTACACTCAAAAAATAATACCTTATAAAAATTAAATTTATATTTTTAAAAATATAACTTCGCGTTATATCCAAGAAAACTGAAAAATAGTGAATTAGCTGGAAAATAATATTAAACTTAATTTTAAATAAGCAATTGAAAAATATAATTGACGTATACTATATATTTTTTAAAACACAGTGATATCAGTTAGATATTTATTTATTCGGCATTAAACGAAGATATATTGGCTTTCGAATGTTAACAAAATAATATTTAATAAATATCTAAAATTTTTTATAAACGAATGATTAGAGCTCATTCTGCTATCATTTTTAAATTTTTACACTTCAAGCTTAGTTTCCTTAAGAACTCAAATGAAGTCGTATATAGAAATAAGTAAAGACAAAAATATTAATACAAAACATAATTATAAAGGAAATTATATAAAGTATACAGATTTGGTTAAATTTTCATAGTCTTGTTTGTTGATAGTACTCAATTTAATCTAATTTGAGGTAATTTAAATAAATTAGTATAGGAATTATATAAATCTTATGAATATGTTTAAACATCAAAGAACAAAGTGTTATAAAAATCCTATGAGTAACTTCAATTTAAGTGAAAATAAACATTATTATTATCAAATCATAATTATATATTATTTCTATAATTTTAAATTTTCAATCAGATATCATCTAATATTAAAATTTATGCATTTATCAATTTTTTATAACAAATAGATAATAAATTAACTTATATTTCAACATTAAGCTGTTCTATAATTCGTTATCTATGAAATGTTATATTAAGAATTGAAAAGAAGGCCACTAGATTATGAGTTAAAATTTTTATTTCGAATAATTGTACAGACATTATAACAATTAAATTTTATAAAATTAGAACAGAAAATTTAAGATATAGTTAGTTTTTATGGTTTTTTATTCCTACTTATTTTTTATTATAATTTTTTTTTTACTTAAAACCTTTTTAATATTATAAAGTATATTTAAACATTCATTGATTTGAACTGACAAAGCTTCTATTTGCTTGTTCTTATTATTTTTTAAATAAAAAATAATTATTGCATTAAAATAATGCATAACTGATTAATATAATTGAATCATGAAAAATATATATATTAAAGTTTATAAACTAAAATTTAATAGTTTTAATTAGGCATTTATTTTCTTGAAAAAAAAAAGATTAAAATGACTAATTAAAACTGATATATACAGATAAAAGTTTAAAAAGATTTTCGCTTAAATAAAATAATCTAGATTTTAGGGAATAACAGATTTTTTAGACTATTGCAAAGTTGCTATATTTTAATTAAAGCTCACATTTTATGCTAAATGTTTATTCATTCTACTAATTTTTAGTAATAAGTATAGCAATTATTATTGATAAAATGCATAAAAATAGTAAAAGTAGTGCAATTCAAAAACAGAATATATTTATTCAAATAATAACTGTAATGATTTATATTTATTTATAGTTTAAATAAAATGCATTGATTTTAAATATTATATTATAATAATTTTATTTAATTATCTACTATAAAACCAAATCGGCTTTAATTATCATATGTGTGTATTAAAAACTGCGATGAATTGTATAGTTTTAAAAATACATACATTTTGTCTCCTTCACTGTCATTCCCAGTATGACAATTATATATTTGGGATCCCTCTACTTTCCTGATCCTTTCCAATCATAATGCAAGTTATTCATGATTTAAGGACCAGCTTAGCTAAAGTCAATGCAATTCGTAGTCATTTATGTTTATATAGCTTTGGTTTTTGATTTAAGCCATTATACTTTCTTGCATGATTTTTCAGGATCCACTGGGCAATCTCTAAACTCTAGCTGAACTAAATATGTGCTTTGGATTCAGGTTGTTAGCTTTACTGAATTATTAATTTAACCATATAGCAAGACTATGATTTACACACAATCACTCTACTAAAATAAATAAACGGTAGCTTCTTTCATTTAATAACCTTAAATTTGTGATTCAAATTGTTATTTAAGTATGTATCCAAGTAACCTAATCATGCTAATGCAGTAAATTAGAAATAATTTAGTAATAGTAAGATTATTTGTTTGATATTAACTTTCTAGTTTCCCTAATGCTATGTTATTTGATATTTAAGTCCTTAATATTTTCATATTCAATGAGAGAGTATTCGCTTAATTCTCAGTTTATAATTTCTTATATTCGTATCAGCAATCTCATCTTTATATTATTACCCATTTGACTTTTTATTTTAAACTAATAGCTCCAATTTCTCTTTCTCCATAAGTCAGCCTTAAAATATTTAGATTCTCAAAAGTTTAAGTGTATCGAAAAACTCCTTACTATAAAGCAAGACTTCATCTCCATGTTTTTTAAATTAAATTATAAATAAATCAAAAATCATGACATTTATGATTGAATAAATATATTCTGATTTTGAATTGCACTACTTTTACTATTTTTTATGTATTTTAACAATATTAAATTTATTAGTTTAAACAGTCAAATAAATTTCTGTTGATCTCAAAAATTAATAATATTTCATAAAAAATTGTTTTTGCTTGTCTTACGAAAAAATTAATGATAAAAGATTGTGAAAATATGGAGAAATGAAAATCAAATACAAACTAGTTTCTTTAATTAATTAATACTCTGAAATACTCAATCTTCAAAATTTGAACTCTCTGGTAATCTCTTTGATGAGGGGCTCCACAAAGTCCACGAACTCCTAAGATAGTCTTCCCTTCCTGATCTTGGTAGCCACGATGGCGATGTGCCTGGTGTGCCACTACTTGAGCTTCTGCACCTCGCGACTGGTGCTTTCGTTAATCAGTCTGGTGAGCACGGTGATGGGTAGGAGCGAGCAGGCAGTGTAGAGGGCATTGAGATGATCGCCTATCTGGTCCTCGGAGATGTCGATCATGATCTGCAGCATGTCCTGCTTCTTCTGGAGCTTCTGATGCTCAGTGAGCTGGTTTAATGCCTTGAGCTTTATCCTCTTGTAGTCGTCCTTGAGGTCCTGCTTGAAGTGCTGGAGGTTTCCTCGTGGCTGTGTCGCAATATGCCAGTGCCAGGCCATGGTCACCGCTTCTTGATGGTTGGGGTGCCCTTTTAGCCTTTATCAGTTTCTCAAATCTGGGCAGCTCCTCATGTGTCTCAAGCTCCTGAATGTACTTGAAGATTATGTCGGGCTTCTCCTTGGTCTGAAGTATCTGCACGATCTACTCAGACTCCTCCACGCTCACGTATTGGCTCTGAGTCTCTGACGCCTTCAGTCGCTTTGCCTCGCGGGCCCTCTCTTCTTTGATGTTGCAGACAGCCTTTGACTCAATCTCCCTGCGATAGTCTCATCATCTACTCTGCACTAAAAGGGACATGTAAATCTGGGTAATGGGGGTACTTACTTTAGATATTTGCAAAAAGGTAATTTTTTGGAAAAAGTATTGCAGTCGATATTGAGGGTAAATTCGAGCCTGCCGGGCAGTCAGTGGCATCACTCGAACCGCCTCGGTCTTTCTCACAACTGTGGAAGTTCCGACCGAGACATCTATCACGGGGGCCGAGATAATTGAGTATCAAAATTTGGAAAAAGGCCTTTGAGTCCCCCCCAAATGACTTGAAGATTTCAATAAGTCATTCATTAAATCAGACATTCTCGAGGCCCAGGTGGTTGAGGGCGGCTATTAGCGCCCGTAGGTACCCCTGTGAGAGCCACCGCATGTCCATGCGCGATATTTGCACAGCCAGGTCTCTGATAAACTTGCCCAGTTGTTGCCCCAAAACCCCTTGTGGAGTGCCCTTGCCCTGTGAATGTAGTGCTTTTCCTCTGCCTGGAGGGCTCCTTCCTCCAAAGGGGTCTGCAAGCAGCTCAGCGGAATCTCATTGTTACTATAAGAAATATAGAAGTACCATTAGTCTAACTGAGGGGTGGAAGAGGAGTCCTGATCAGCTTGAAGATCTGCCCATGTGGCAGGACCAATTGTAGCTTTGATACAGCGTGATCAGTGTTGGCATAGTTGTTCATGACGAATGCTGCGAGTATATTGTCTTCAACATTGTTGTTAGTGATGTTGTTAGTTGGATAAAAGAATGATCCAGTTCAACCATAACTGAACACAAGCTTAATGCTCTCGTCAATAAGTGCTTAAACATCGGCTGTTGGGAAGGCAGTTGTGTATTCTATGAGGACGGAAGCTAATTTGTATTAGGTCATAGCAACATATGAAGCTAAAGGAACATCTCCTACAATTTGGTCTGAGAATATGAAGTAGTCATAACCGAGGAGGTTTGTTGAGTCTTCTGGGTCAACCACTCTGAAGAGCTGAATTGATGGAGCCAATGCGAGGATCCACATTTTTGCTTCAGCGACCATGGAGGAAAGTTCTGTGTTTTCACGTGAATTCCATTTACAGTGAAGAGAACATGTGCTTGTTAATGGTAGTCTGTTTGATTTGGTTCTAACGTATGTATTAAGTAGGGCCCTCACCTCTTACCTTGGGCACGCTCTTTAACGACTCTGATTGCTTCTTATCACCAGGCGGATGATCTAAGGCTCCTATAGGGTCCCGTTCTTTCTCGTTTGGCGTCCTCAATGCAAGCTCAAGGCTCTACTTTCCAACATGGCGCTCGATTTCCTTCGAAATGTGGACCCAGTGGTGATTGACTGTGTGTGCGTTGAAGAGGGTCTTAAAGATCTCCACGAAGCTCTGAATGGGGTGTTCTTTGAGGGAGATGCTTTACAGCAGACATGTAATCTTCGGGGCCAGCTCCAACCATCCCATCAAGGGCTCTTCGCCAGCTCAAGGTCAATCCCCGGCGGCAGCACGGAGGGCGACAGCTCCACCGAGGGCGAGGTCAGAGGCGGCTCGTAGTGGTCCTTCTCGTAGGACTATGTTTTATCCATGGAATCTCAGTGCAACAGCTAGAATGAATAATTTTTAAGTCTGATTAATAACATTAAAAGTCTTAAATACTCACTTTAAAAATTTGGTAGCTAGTCATTATTTTAACTAGGGTCTTATATATATTTATAGAGGGTCTTCACAAATCAACAAGCTACCAAATATTAATAATAATTTCTAATAATTTTAAATTATAAATTAACAACCTACTTATTCAAATTCAAATTAATCTTTTGGGGTTTTTATATAAATACTGAGAAAAAAATGCAATTCCCCTATATAAATATAAATTCTTAAGCAGAGCCATTTTCTTAGGATAAAACATAGACCCCAGCAAGTATATTAATTCCAATTTAAAATCCGAGTGTTTTTCTAAATATTATTATTCTGAGTTTTAAGTTTTATAGTCTATTCCTTGTGGATTTTATTATAATATTATTACTTGTAGGAAGTCTTGCAATTATCTTTTGAATAATTTGATAATTATGTAATAATATTAAATTAATGAATAATGATATATTATGAAATTAATAAAAATATTATAGAGCCTAAAATAAATTTGTTAGACGTATAAATATATTTTTTTGCAATATAATCCTAGAAACCTTCTAATATTTAATATACAATATGAAATAAAGTATGTGTAAATTTTACATGTGGATATTTCCTATTTAAAACTTAATTTATATCTCTGATTTTAATTTTAAATTAAGCAAATTAATTAAAATTAAATTAAAAAACAGAAAAAAAACATTATTCTAGGAATGTTACTTGAATTGGGAAATTAATTTAAATTAGTAATTAAATAATTAAAATTTGTGGCAGTCAAATTTGTGGAAACTTAAAAAATATGGTAATTATTCGATTTAAAATTTAAAATAATTTAGACTTTATTTACTACTATCGGAAATTTTTTTTTATTTAATCCCTAGACACTGATAAATCTAATTTTATTGTAGCATCAAAATAAACAAAACACTAAATTAAAATTGATGTATTTCAATCAAGGGATTAAATGAGTAGTTCAGCCAAAATAATTTTTAATATTCTATCAAATTAAAACTATTTTATTTAATGTTCCAGAAAATTAACTATTAAAAATTATAATTATTCAATTTTTAATTTAAAATAGTTTTCCAAATAAAATTTATTCCTTTAATTATAAAATTCAATATATTCTTCTACTAAATTGTATTTTTAATACATTTAAAGCCACTTCTATTAAAAAATGAAAATATTTACTTTAAAATGATTATTTTTTATATTTATCAATAAAAGTATATAACAAATCTATTAATTCAAAGTTGAATAGAGAAAGGATTTTCAAAAGTTGAATATGCTAAAATACATTATTGTAGGAACACATTCTAAATTCGTAAATTATAATTAAATTAATCAAAATATTGTCAGTTAAAGTTGGCCAATTTAAACAATCTTGGGCTCATTCGATAGAGAATTCAAAATTAGCTGGACTTTGTTATTGGCAGTTCTATTTTATCGCATCCCTGGAGTGTGATAACTTAAGTTTAATTAAACTAATCTAAATTCATTAAATTATACCATCACATTAAACTTAAGTTATCACACTCCAGGGATACGATAAAATAGAACCGCCAATAACAAAGTCCAGCTAATTTTGAATTCTCTATCGAATGAGCCCAAGATCGTTTGAATTGGCCAACTTTAACTGCCACGAATTTGATTTAGTTTTGATTTAAATAATTATAATTTTCGAATTTCGAATGTATTATTACAATAATGAGCTTTAAATAATAAAAACTCCTCTATAAATAATCTGGGGGGGGAAGTTTCCTGCCCCCAACATTAAATTTTATGTTTTTTGCAATAAATTTAATAGAAACAAATATATTTAAATTTCAATAACCATATCCATGTACTATACAACATTTATTATTATATAATTTTCAAGGTACATAATTATTCTTTATCAAATTATGTATTACTGACAAGCTAAAATAAGTGTTTTTTTAAATTAATTAATGTAATTTTCATTAAATTTTAAATTGATTATCAAGGTAGAAATGATATTTGAAGCTAAATTTAAAAAAAACTACATCATAATTGATGATAAAGATTCTTTGAAAATTATAAAAATTACATATTTTTATGTATGGGGCAGGAAACTACCTTTTTGGGGGCAGGAAACTTCCCCCCCCCATAATCTGCTCTAATGTTTATCAAATAAATACTAAAATTATTGAAAAAATTTTATTTCACTCACATGTTTATAAATAATATTTGCTTATATATTTTGTAATTATCTTTATATCTAAATTTTATTATGAAAATCATTATACTCTTTACTTCTTTTTAATTTGTTTAATTATATTAATAATATTTATTACCATAAAATTATAAATTTCAGGTTTTAATGCAAGCAGGAAAAATTTCTCATCTCGGTATCTTGCCTATTAATGAAATTTAGTAAAGCGCTGAAATTATTGATAAAAAAATATATTTAATTTAATGATAGTCATAAAATATTTCTATACTGTTTTTGTAATATTTGAGATAAACTTTTCTTAATTATCTAATACTAGTCTTAATCAGTACATCTTGTCTATACCCAGGTGGCAACTTAAAGTCTGAGAAATATTATATTAATTGAATCAAAAACTTTTTTAAAAATATTTGAGAAACATTTAATCATAAACTGTGCTTAACATTTCGCTCTTTCTTGTGCTTCTTTTATAATAATATTTAAATGACTAAAATCATTAAATATTACATGTAATTCTTTGGCAACTTAAACCCAAAAAACTTACTTTGAATTAGAAAGATCAATTTTACTTATTTATTATAATTAAGGGATTTTATCTAAAATCATATTAAAATAACATTAAGATATATTATGAAGAACTTAATAACCTTTGACAAAGTTAGGGATTAATTAATTTGCTTTAAATTTAAATTTATTACAGTATAATATTTTATTCAATTTAATTTAAATTTATATGCAATTTATTGATTACTTTTTTTATAGAACTAATATTATAATGTTTATTTAATGTGATTATTAATAAAAACAATATATTTTATTAAATGAGTATATATTTTTTTAGAAAAAAATTTATAAAATAAAATATAAAAAAATGTAATAAAATTTAATGTTAAACTAAATAAACTAATGACATTTAATTAAAAAATTTTAATCTTATTTTAGTACAGAAATATATATTTTAAAATGATTTACTTTTCGAATATGGTTTGTTATTTTATGCTCATTAAAGCAATTAAAAATAGATTATATTATTTAATATAGTTTCAAGGTTTTTACTCTTATTATTTATTATATATCTATTAGTTCTAAATCATTCTTAAGAAATTTGTTTGTCACTTTAGATCCCTTATTCCACCAGGTACATAATCTAAATGGGAAAATATTTATTTATTTTAGATTAAATATAATTAATTACAGAAATAAGTAATAGACTTTTAAATTAAAGATTTTGAGCTTCTATTTCTTTTAATAATGAATTACAATCATTTAAATTATATAAAATATTTTCACCCCCTTATATCTCACGCTCATGTTACCTTCACATGACTCTGTTCTCTGATGTACATCTTTTAAAATATTTTACTTCAATGATTTATATAACTTAATTACAATTCAATTATATATATGAGTTGAGTTATTCATTTTATTTGAAATAGCTAGTTGTATATAAAAAGTTTTAAAAAAATGAATCATGAGACAGAGACACTGAGGATTATTCGTTAGTAAAACATTCAATTTCTTTTTAGATTTATGTTTACTTGGATTAATTGTATGACTGATTTATTTTAAATAAATGTATCAATCATCTTATATTAAATATTATTATATAAACTGAAGTGGTTCATATATCGCTAATGAAATAATAATTTAAATTTATTAAAAGTAAAACTAAAATATTGCAAGTTAGCTACAAAAATATTTTTTAGCATTTATTATCTAATTTTATAATAATATTATTAATCTTTCAATATAAAATTGCGAATTATATAACAGAAATAATTGTTTTATTTAAATTAAAAACTAGCATTGGAATTTTAGAATAATCAAAATCGCTCTTTCTAAATTTAATGAAACTATTATTATTACTACGTTTACTAAATTCTCATTATATCAGTCTCTTTATCTTAAATTTAAACAAAAGTGTATAAAATTTGTATTATACATATCATTTTAAATTATTCGAATCTTTGCAAGATATTGGAATTAATGGATGTTTAATTAAGTTTTAAATTTGTTCATAGATAGTGATAAATATTTAAACAAATAGATAAAAGTTGCAAATTTTATATGTAGGTAGGAAACTACTTTTTTATTGCAGAAAATTTCCTCCTTGGGGGGGGGGCATATAGCAATTTTGAGGCAAGGAAACTACACCCCCAAAGTTTAATTTTTGAATCAGATTGAAAATATTATTGTAATAAGCATAATTTTTGTTTGTAAATTAAATTAACAATACAGGTAGATCTTTAAAAAATGTCAAGATGTCTGGTGCCTTACTAGTCTAAAAATACAATTTTTAAATTATCAAAATTATAATATTTTTAATCTTAAGTATTTATTATAATATTTAAATCTCTTCATCATGTTAATCATTAACCTGTTGATTTTCAAAAATCCGAATATTTGGCTTATTTTAATATTTCTAAAATACAAATAGTATAAAAACTCTATAGAATTATATTTTTCAATATTTGAATATTTTTAGAATTTTTTTTTCGGGAATTAGAATCAAGCTAATTCAAAAGAAGAGCTTTAAATCAATTAAATTAGTAATATAATATGTGAACATATTTTTAACTGAAATCTAAATAAAAAAAGATTTTTGTTTAAAAAATTAATGCTAAATGTTCTCTGCAAAATTAATTTTATTATAAAATACAATTATTTAAAATTCCTTAAAAGTGCAAATATTAGATAATAAAATCTTACGTAATAAATAGTACATTAATATATTTTATTTAAGAATTCCAAAAGAAATTCTATTTATCTATATTATTAGTATCCCTCAAAACTATTGTTTTGTCCAATAATTGAATTTTTTCTTGAACATAAGTTGGATTATATTGTTTAATTTATATAAAATAAAATAAAAAATATTATAAATTTCTGTAAATTGCTAATAAAATATTAATATAAGAATTGTTTTGCTATTATTGATATAATCCAGATTAAAATTTCTTTGAATCAAAACTTATAAATAATATAATGATATTTCTTTTGATATTATGATAAAAAAAATTGCTTCACTATTATAATTTATAATAAAAATGTAATAAATATAATTGTGAGTAAATTTTATTTTTAATACTAAAGTAAATCTTAGTTTGAATTTGTTGAAAGAATAAATATGATATTTCGCAAAATAACTGATTGCCCATGAATTCATTTTGAATGAAATCAATTTAAAAAAACCATTTAAAAATTAAATTTTCTTTTTAATTTTAAGTATGAGAAGTTTTACAATTCATATTCCATAAAATTAACTTAGAGAAGTATTAATATTCATTTTAAATTAAGAAAAAATGTATTTCAAATAAAAATATTTAGATTCCTATATAATTTAGAAATATTTATTCAGCTCCTCATATTAAATTTTCTTTATTGTTATTAGCAATTATTAATATTTATTTAAACAATTATTCAAAATTTTTTATATAAAATATTAAATAATTTAAGAGCTTCAAGTTTTAAATGTTTGAACAGTGATAATCAAAGTCGCTATTGTATAAATAAAATTGATTATTAACATATAAAATATTTACTTTGGTATTTCACTTTTTTTTTAAAAAAATTTCAATTTTAAATCTTTGTGTGTTTTTTAATTATATTCTATCATGATATAAATAAAGAGGTTTACTCTGATGGTTTATAATTTATAAAATTAATAAGCTTTTGACTGTATTTTTAAATATTTCTCAATATTTTAATGTATCCCTTGCCATCATGTAAAATATTTTAATTTAATCGACTTGTTATGAAATTTATAAACATATTATTCTTTATTCATAAAATGTAAAATTGATATTTAAATGAATTATATATAGATATTAATTAACTTGGTAAGTTTATTTAAGATAGATTTAAAGAAAATAATTTTTAAAGTAGTTTATATTTCTATAATATGAGTCAATCCAATTATAAAAAATTTTACAATTGCCATATAGTAAATATAATTAAATAATGGAACTTATATATGATGAAATAAAAGTTTATTTACATTTTAAGGAAGTTAATTTGCTAAGAAAAAATTATTTTGTATGATTTACAATTCATTTTTACTTAATTTTTGTAATATCTTATCATTAGTGTATTGATATTTTCAAGTTTAATATTATTCTTGATGCTAATATAAAATGACTTGCTTTTATTGCTTGTTCTCACCGACACCCCTACCCCATCCCTACCCCTCCTCTACCCCCCATAAAATATGCCATTTTATATGAAAAAATTTAGTCCCACAGCCTAAATCTAATTCCATCATGACATCTCAGTTTCATGACATTTTATATATAATAAATTATTATCAAATTTTCAAAATTTTTTCTCATATTTATATTCTCAAAAACATTAAAAATTTTTATTTTTGGTATTTTGCAATAAATTCGCCAACTTTTTTTAACATACTCACAAAGGAAAAATAATTATTATTATATTTTGGGGGGGGGGAAGTTTCCTGCCCCAAAATTTTATATGCACCCTAGGGGGTAAGTTTCCTGCCCCACAAAGGTAGTTTCCTGCCTCCTTCGGAAGTTTCCTGCCCCACACATAAAAATATGTAATTTTTAAAATTTTCAAAGAATCTTTATCATTAATTATGATTTAGTTATTTTTAATTTAGCTTCAAATATCATTTCTTCTTTGATAATAAATTAAAATTTTAATGGAAATCACATTAATTATTAATAAAAAACAATTATTTTAGCCTTGTTTATAATAATTAATTTGATAAAGATAATTATGTACATTGAAAATTATATATTAATAATAGTTGTTTAGTACATGGTAATGGTAAAAGAAATTCAAATTTATTGTTTCTTTTAAAATTATTGCAAAGAACATAAAATTAAATATTGGGGGCAGGAAACTTACCCCCTAGGGTGCATATAAAATTTTGGGGCAGGAAACTTCCCCCCCCCCAAAATATAATAATAATTATTTTTCCTTTGTGAGTATGTTAAAAAAAGTTGGCGAATTTATTGCAAAATACCAAAAATAAAAATTTTTAATGTTTTTGAGAATATAAATATGAGAAAAAATTTTGAAAATTTGATAATAATTTTTTATATATAAAATGTCATGAAACTGAGATGTCATGATGGAATTAGATTTAGGCTGTGGGACTAAATTTTTTCCATATAAAATGGCATATTTTATGGGGGGTAAGGGTGGGGTAGGGGTGTCGGTGAGAACAATTGCTCATTTTGGAAAGTAATAAATTAGCAAGAAGAAAAACAAAGTTATAAAATTTTTTAATTTATTTATTGAACTTAATAGATATCATCTCTGTTTTAGCATATATAAATGATACTAATTTGTAAATATAATTATCAGTTTTAATTAATTTTCAAATTTTATTATACTTTATCTATAAAATAAAATCCAAGAGAGTTTTCTTAGACAATTTCTTCATTATTATAAAGTTAAATGTTAATATAACTCTCTATTTTTTCGAAGGCTTATTCATCGTCCAGTTTTGAATACATGAAAATGCTTGGATTGTTAAATTTAATTAAAATATAATGAATTAATATTTGATTTGGATATGAATCATACATGGGAAGGCTTTTGAAGTTATCGATATTTGAATGATAAATATTGCCTGAAATTATTTAAAATAAAAATATTTTTAATAAACCTAAAATGTCTAAGAATAGTATATATAAATATCTTGTTTCATTGTTAAAATTCTACAATAATAGTTATAAGCAATTAAAATTGTCAACTAAATAATAAAATTTACCTGAATATAATCAGGGTCACAATATAAATCTCATAAACCAATTAAAAATATTCAAAACCCCAAAACCCCTTAGTGAGGTTTATAAGTGCTTTGATTTGTAGGGTATAGTTGGGGTATTATTGGGATTAGTAGAAAAAAAGCAGGATTTGATTATTAGGTGATTTAACTCAAACGAATTTAATTTGCTTGTCTTTGTTATATCTCTTGAATCTGGCTGTCTTTAGTGGTTCAAGCATGTCGTCTAATGATTATCTAGGATAGTGAGGAGCTCTTACTATTATCATCTCTACTAAATTTCTAATTTCTTCGCTTACATCTTCCTACTTTATATGTTTCTAAGCTAAGCTAATTGATTATTTTTCATGCTTTGTGCCAAAGTAAGACATACTTTCCATATCGCTCTCTAATATAATAGCAGCAACTGCCCATACATCCCATTATACTGAACCATTGGTCCACTTCTCTCTGATTGGAAAGTATCCAGGGGTCCCAAGAACCTTAGCTAAGGTTATATTTTCTTACCGTAATGCTCTATTGAAATCGATGACAACTACTTCTAAAGGGCATAGGTTCAACATAACATTTTCAGGCTTCAAATCTCTATGAACATATCCAAGTTCATGCAACTCTTTGACACCCTTTATCATATCTGATAGAATATCATTCAAATCATTTGGGTATCTGTTATGATATAAATAGTCTCTAAGAGTCATTTCAAATTTCTTTAGTCTAAGTGCGATGAAACCAAAGCCGAAAATAACACCATCTAACATTATCAAATTCTTGCATTCTCTTCTCTATACCTCTCTTAGAACCATATATTCGTTATCGAATTCATTCTGGCACTGCTCATTCTAAATTAGATAGCTGAAAGGGTAAACCTTATATGCATACTCATCAACCACAATGAGCTTTACTTTGTTAGGCACGCTTATATTAAAATAATTTTCAATGGAACTGCTAAGATCAACTGCATTCAATGCAGGAATATACATAGCTCTCTCTTAGAAACATGCAAAAGATATTTCCTGCAGGTTGATTCATTGTTTCCAATTGTTTCTGCTTCTTGAGCCTTTCCTGCTATTCTCTCTGATACTTAAGAGTATTTGATTTTCTCTTTGCTTGTACTAGTTTTTGAGTGTCTACATCTTAAATCAAGAACTCTCTAAGGTGATGCTTTTGCATATGCCTTTTAACTTTAGCTGAGTGAGTATATGACTTCATGCATGTTGTGCACTAATACCTGCCATCTACCTTATTGTGCTTGAAATACACCTTAGGCTTTCCAGAATGTATCTTTTTTATATGTCTCTTCAAGCTTTATTCAGTTGAGAAAAATTTCTAGCACTCTTAACATTAATATTTTTTTATTTTTTCAACTGGTATCTGTTCTTTTTCTTCCTCAATATAATCAATTTGAGTTTAAACTCCTATATCTGTGTTCTCCCTCTGGTTTAAAATTTCTATGATAAAAACCTCTGCTTCAAACTCAAGAGCTCTAAGCTCTATTTCCCTTTCAACATAAATAATTTCAGGCTTTTTAGTTTAGCCAAAGTTTAGCTATGATTATCTTGCTCCAAGAGAAACTGCTTTACGATTTGAGTTAGCAGTCATTTTTAAATTTAAATTTAACTTTCTATTATAAAGCTTTAATAGCCTCTCTAGTTATAGTTACTCTGTATAGGAGTTGGCACTGCAACAATAATGGTTGATATTGAAGAGTTAGATATCATATTTAT